>CAXARA010001542.1:130316-154316 GCA_963971135.1 Stenus bimaculatus
AGTCTATGAGAAAAGCTCTGGAATATAATTCAATAACACTTAATGTTCAATTGGACAATGAGCACAAGAACTTTTTACAACAGTTGTTGCGTTCATTTTCATGATTGTACTTATTTTAAATAATTTCAAATTTTAATTCCTTGATCATGTTTACCGACCCAGCTGTATAGTTTCATGTGCTGACTCCGTCGAGTTCTTCATCGCTAACTATTTATTTGTAGTATTGGCAACACTGTTGGATCATTCATCTGTCAGTTTTTTGACATTTAATGTTGAATTTGTCAGTGTCATTTGAAACTTTCACAACGTTTGTTACATGTAATTAATAGTTAACTTGATTGAATAAATCTTAAAACATCCTAATGTCCGGTGAAAGGTGGAAACGAAGAAAAATCAAATATGGTTATTTAACCACCCCTATGTTTACAAAAATGATTATTTTGATGATCCTGGCATCGACAATGGTTTTTTCGATAAATGTTATTTATTACCACGTTTTTAACACATCGTCAATGTAAAACACGTGTTCTTCTTTCTTTTTTAATTAAAAATTATTAACTAATCCTACAACTTTAATAGGTCAGTATTACTTTCTTAATAGAATAAAAAATAGCTAAAAAATTTATCTTTTTTTGTAGATTTACAACTTAAACTAAGTCTATTAGTTTGAGCAGTTCGCGCCATTGAGTGGACACTTAAATAAATTTTAATTGTTTATATACAATGTTTTAAGTATATGTGATGTTTTCAACATGTTAAAATTTGTCTAATGAGCTCATTGACTATGTAAGTAGAAAATTTCACATTGTACTGTACATTCTAACACTGTTTTATTTAGATTCTTATTTTTATTACCTGATGATGGGACATAATGCCCCGAAATTAATAGTTGTTATTTACACACTTGGTTTGTGAATCTAATAAAGTTGGATATAAGATTAGAAAGAATTCATTTTTCTACATTCCCATTTATTGTAATTTCATTTTAGTTTCATCCGGGTCGTCCACCACCCCTTCGACGGCAGGCAAGAGGAGAGGAAAGTCTTCGACTGGAGGTGCTCCGGGTGCCCGAAAAAATAATGACAAGATCGCATCAAGTAAACAAATTATCTTTCTTTTTAGGTGAACCTCATTTGAAGCCACCCGCGGCGAGAAGGTCTCCAAGATTATCCTTTCGCACTTCCAATGAAGGTGATGACGAGGCGGCGCCGATTTTCAGCAAGAGGAAACGAGTCCCCCATTCGCCCAGGAGCAGAGCGAAAGAAGATTTCTTCGCTTCTGTCGCCGGTAAAGATCTTTGATGCAGACAAATTAAACAATTTCTTTTAAAACGTAATTGTGTCTATAAATATCGACGTTACAACTGCCCAACAACAGGACCCAGGTTTCAAACGTTCCCGACAAAGGTTTTCAAATTATCAACAAGGTGTATTATGGTTTATACTATACTCAATTCTTTTAACAGCGAAAACTTCCCCAGAAAATGGTTTGGGAACAAATAAGGTTTTAAACTAAATTTAAATTAATAAAGGAGAGTTGAAATTTTGCAGGCTCACGGAGAAGACAATTTTAAGAAAAAAGTGTAAATGTCGCTTTTCGATCGGACCGCCCCGAAAAAAGTTATTCGGAAAACGGACGTTTTTTGCGAGGAACCGATTTTCGTCCGATTTTAAAAATTCGAGTTGTCAAAAGGGGTGGTAACTTTTGCCCAAAAAGTAGAAATAAAAAAAAAATTTTAAGGGTAGTACAGGGTGTTCAAAAATTCGACCGACCAGGATTAACTGGAGATAGTAGACCTGAAAATAAGTTGATATGACCCTATTTATATATATCCCTGAGGAGTTATAAGCCTCCAAGTGGATTTTTTTAAATAGATTTTTTTATAACAGCCAAAGCAGTAAAGATTTCTTGTATACGTGCTTTTGAATACTACATTATTAATGATATTTTTTCTAAAAAAGCCCAATATAATTTCTGAATTTTTGGTCTCTAATTTTCGTTGATTTTCCTTAGTGGCTTTACTATTAAAAATTGAAAATTGATTTTAAAGTAATACGTTTTATCTAAAGTTATAAGTGTAATCCACCGAACTCTAAAATTTGAAAGCAATTTGGTTTAAATCGGATAAAAATTAAAAAATCTATATCGGTGTAAATATATTAAGTGAAACAAATTGTATTTATGTAATATATTTTTTCCAGAAATCGAAGAGGAAGGTGTTTACCGAGGAATTTATCGAAGATTTTAAAAAATAGCAACTATCATTCAAAATTCGGAATCATATTTAATAATATGGAGTTGGTTTGAGAAAAATATTTTGGTGGTTTTTGCAGTAATCAAAAAAATTTGTGAAGAAGCTTTCGAAGAAGCTTTCGAAGAATCTATAAAAGCCACCGTAATAGAAAAGATAGATGCAAACTATAACCAAGTCATCGTCGTTTATGACTGTAATTATGTCTAAGAAAAGCTACTGCTAAAAGTACGATGCTCCTTCCAATGCAGCTACTGTATGGAGCACCAATGTAAAATAAATTGGACATGTAGTTATCTACTATGAAAGCTGATGTACTTGTTCGAGCTTTTAATGATTAATTTAAGGTTTCAAAGAATTGGTATGGTGGTTAACAATATACTCAATTCTTCTCAAAACGAAAAACTCCACGAAACTGCACGAAAATGGTTTGGGAATAGACAAGGTTTTAAATTATTCAACGAGGTGAATTAAGATTTCAAAGAATTGTTATGGTGTTTAAGAGCAATCATCCCGGTGCATTTTTATACGTTTGCTTGGGGACCCTTTGACATGTTGTTTCTTAATATTTTTTCATTTTCTTTTTTTTTATAGTAAAGTACATTCATCAACCTTTCGAACGGACAGATTCAATTTTTAAAAAAGTTAAAATTATGTTAGATATCTTCCATCAAAAACTGTTAATTTTGCACACAATTAAAGAGTGAATTAAGAGACTATAAATCAAAATATCAAAAAATGAGTCGAAGGAGCATATATTCAGCTTTGTATGTGCAAAATTTCAATTTTTTTTTGTTTATTATTAACAAAGTTACATGGGACTTTTTGAAGGTAAATTTTGCTTAAGCCTAGAAGCTGTAAGCGCTCCTGCACAGAGAGTGGGGGTGTGCCTTAGTGAATTAGTGCCCAATACAGGCCCAAACTCATACAAATGGTTTTTACTTTCAAAATATTGAAATTTGAGTGCAAATAATCAGTTTTCGCTATTTGCGATTCCTATGACGTTACGAAAGGAGGATTGGTCTTAACACTATACTAAATTCTTTTCACAACGAAAATTTCCCCAAAAATGGTTTGGGAACAAACAAGGTTTTAAATTAATCAGCGAGTTGTATTAAGGTTTCAAAGAATTGGTGTGGTGGTTAACTCTATACTCAATTCTTTTCACAACGAAAAACTCCCCAAAAATGGTTTGGAAACGAACAATGTGTTAAATTAATCAACGAAGTGTATAAAGGTTTCAAAGAATTGGTGTGGTTGTCAACCCTATACTCAATTCTTTGCACTTATGTGTATCCTGTGCAACTGGGCCTTATTTTTACTTTTCAGGCCCTCCCTCTCGCGCGCGCAACAAATCATCCCCGAAAACGATCTCCACAAAAGGTTTTCAAATAATCAACAAGGTTTGTTGAGGTTTCAAAGAATTGTTATGGTGGTTTACACTATATTCAATTCTTTTCACAACGAAAAACTATCCAGAAAAGGTTTGGGAACAAAAAGAGATTTTAAAAACTTGATCAGCGAGGTGAACTAATGTTTCAAAGAATTGTTTTGGTAGTTTACACTATACACAGAAAGGGTTTGAAAGGTTCCCAAAAAGGGTTTTAAAATAATCAACGATGTGTATTAAAGTTCAAAGAATTGTTATTGTGGCTTACAATATCCTCAATTCTTTTTATAACGAAAAACCACTTAGAAAAGGTTTGGGAACAAAAATAGTATTTAAAGTAATCAATGAGGTGTATTAAGGTTTCAAAGAATTGTTATGGTGGTTTACACTATACTTAATTCTGTTCACAATGAAAAACTACCCAGAAGAGGTTCCCAAAAAAGGTTTAGAAATAATTAACAAGATGTATTAAGGTTTCAAAGAATTGATATGCTGCTTGACACTATTCAATTCTTTTCACAACAAAAAACTCTCCAGAAAAGGTATACACCGTTCCCAAAAAAGGTTTACAAATAATCAACAAGGTGTATTAAGGTTTCAAAGAATTGTTACGGTAGTTTACACTATACTTAATTCTTTTCACAACGAAAAACTCTCCAGAAAAGGTTTACAACGTTCCCAAAAAATGATTTAAAATAATCAACAAGGTATATTAAGGTATGACAGAATTGTTATGATGGTTTACACTATACCTAATTCTTTTTACAACGAAAAAACCCCCAGAAAAGGTTTCAAACATCCCCAAATAAGGTTAATCAACAAGGTTATCATTTTTACTTTTTAGGACCCTACCTCTCGCGCGCGCAACGAAACGGCCCCTAAAAGGTTTTCAAATAATCAACAAAGTTTATTAATGTAATGTAAGGGTAGAAGTAACGCCATAAAAACCAAACTCAATAGATACTATTTTTATTTGTAACCAGCTAATGCATTTCGAGGCTATTTACCACCTCATCATCAGAGCAGATAAACAAAGTTAAAACTAAAAAATTAATTATCAACTAAACTTTAAAAGAACAAAATAGTACTTAGATGATCTTATAAAGATAGTACGCAAATACTAATTTGAAAGTACATAACAAGTATTGGCCAAAATCCAACAAGGTCAAAAACCGCAACATCAGGAACAAAACAATAATGTGTGATAGCTAGGGTGCACCTTACAATTATGTAACCCGTACTTCAGCAAAATGTCGAATTCGCCAAAGGGCGATGAAATTGACTATAAAAGATTCTTATATAAATAATGATCAATCAGAAAAATATTAATGACGGTAACTTACAAGCCAGACTTCAAAATCCAAATAGATTGTGGATGTGTGGAAAACATGTGTTTGATAAATTTTCTCTTAAATTCACAGTTAAAACTTAAAAACACAGACACGATAAAACATTGTAAGTCCTATGAACAAGGATTAATTTTTTTTTAATAAAGGCAAATTAGCACATGGCTGTCATTTAGTTAATATTTTTTGGTGTTAGCCTTATTGAGTGTTGTACCGAATGAACAGATGACAAGGAGTGGGGGATGGGGAGGAGTAAAATCATTTGGCCGAAGGAGACGTCGAAGGACCGCCGATCGACGCCGAACTGCTGGAGTTGTTGTATCACCGTCTGCTGGAAAATTGTAGAAGTTTGCGATGCAATTGTAGAACATCTACTGAGAGTTTGGATTGGTTTACCAAAAGATGAGCAATCTCGAAGGAAAATTAGTGAATGGTTTTAGCCATGGACAAATTGAATTTTGCACTTCATATTAAACTTCCAACCTAACGCTGTACTTTTAGATTTTATGAAAAGCATAATTTTCCTGCAATCATAGGTGCTATCGATGGCACACATGTTGCACTTATAGCACCCCCAATTGATGATCCCACTTATCCAGGACTTGCTTACTACAATCGTAAAGGATTTTACAGTATTAATGTAAAGATGGCACGAATATAAAATATTTAATACATAATTAAATGATACGTCCAATTAATTTAATTATTGCTCCCTTGTCCAAAAAAAGCCAAATTCCCAGCACTGTTTATATTTAATACAGTTTATTTAATATT
This sequence comes from Stenus bimaculatus, assembly GCA_963971135.1. Taxonomy (NCBI): domain Eukaryota; kingdom Metazoa; phylum Arthropoda; class Insecta; order Coleoptera; family Staphylinidae; genus Stenus; species Stenus bimaculatus. The sequence goes on from CAXARA010001542.1 coordinate 136,078, forward strand.
ATTTAATACGTTGTAGATCTGCGACTCTGACTTAAAAATTATTTATTGCAATTCACGATTTCCGGGATCAACTCATGATTCCGGGATATGGACTGTGTGTGCAATTAAGGACTACTTACAACGTCTTTATATTTCCAATCAACTTGGATAATGTTGGCTAATAGGTAAGAAAAGTTGTTTACAATCTTGTATATCTTATTTATTATTTTAGGAGATTCTGGATATGGTTTGCAACCTTGGCTGTTAACACCTATTGAAAATGCAGCAGATATTACACCAGAAGGCCGGTATACAGCAGCACATATCAGAGCCAGAAATTGCATTGAACGATGCTTTGGACTGCTCAAACAAAGGTTTAGATGTCTTTTAAAACATCGAACTTTGCATTATAAACCTAATAAGGCAGGAAAAATAGTATACTGTTGTGCTATTTTGCATAATATGTGTATCACAAGCAATATACATATGGAATTAGGAGATGAAAATGAAAACGAAGTAGATATTGAAGCGCCAATACAAAATCAAGGGATTAACAATACTAATAGTTACAGTCTTGTTGCATAATTATTTTAATCTTGTTAATTCATTTTTAGATGATTATTGGTTAGATGAAGGTCGTAGAATTCGAAATGGTGTAGCTGAGAGATATTTTTTTAACAACTCCACAAAAAGTTTACAAAATTCAAAAGTTGCATTTAAATGACAAGTTAGGTTAGTTAGTAATAAAGAAATTTGCAAGAAAAAATTTAATAATACAATGAAATAAAAGTTTTATAATTTCAATTTATTTATTTTACACATTAAAATTATCTAAATTTCCAAACGTTTAATAAGGTAATATTTTCACTTCCTACCTCTTTACCTGTGCAATCAACAATGTTGCTTCTGCTTCTGTTCTATAAACATCAGCAAAATTGTTGATGGCACTTGCAAGTTCTAATATTGATTCCCCATGTTTTTGTGAAGCTTCGTGATTCATGCTTACACTTTCTTGATATGATTCGCAAGCACTTGCAAGAAGAGAGTTTGTGAATCTTGGAGACATTAACGGCGGGTTGGACTTTTTCTTCTGCAATAAATTAAAATCTGTTTTATATTTTATTAATTTTTACGGCTTTGTGAGTAATTTAACACTAATTAATAGTAGACATCACCGATGATTTTTTACTTACATCTTTTTGGATATTTTGTGATTGATTTTTTATGTGGCTCTCTTCACCTTGATCTTTTTGGCAACTCTCTTTACCTTCAGCCTCTTCGACTATAAAGATCTCCCCTTTATCATTGAGAATTTCAATTGTTAGAATTTCCATGCCATTCTCTTTTTCTACCTCAACCAAGTTTGGATTTTCTGGGAAATACCACAAATTCAATAATTAAAGATTTGCCACTACCACTTTTGCTTCATACTTTAATTAATATAACTATCTACGTATATAATACTAACCGAAGGACTCTTGTAACATAGGGCCACCTAAATGAATTTGTGTCGAAAAAATTCTCGCCTCGCTACTTTTTCTAGTAGGATGCACCCCTATGGTTAAGTAAGGGGTGGCCTGCCGACCCAGTGGAGTAGGGCGTGTTCTAAGTAAAGTAATTTCACACAAAAACAGTGACAATGAATTTATCAAACTATTGCGTTAATTGGCGCAACAAATATTCTAATAATCTAGGTTCAATCAAAATATTTAGGAAAGTAAAAAAAAAATGGTTACCTTAAAAGTAACAGAACTTTGGAAGTTTTTTTCAAATTGAGTTAAGTGAAATTTCATTAACATTATCTGTACAACGATTGAATCTACCAACACTAGAAAATCGAAGAATGTACTTCGACGTATGTTTTTTGTATAATTTAATATTAAATGTTATTGATGCTCCTGCACTCCTATCCCAGATAAATTTCAATATACCAACTAAAACTCTTAGAAATGTAAGTCTTTTTTAAAATTGATTATCATAAAACAAATTACGGATATAATACTAAAATTTCTCGTGCATGTAGGTTTGTTAACACCAAATGTAATGAGATCGACTTATTTTGTACAACCACTAATGGTTTAAAACATAGAATTAAAGAAATAATTTATACGTAGAATTATATTGCATATTATTTGTTTGTAAATTGGCACAGCCGTAAATAAATATATTATTATTTTTATTATAATACTAATAGTTAAATATGACCCAAATTGGTCCAGTTTAAACTTATTAAATTTGTAATAAAATTCAAGTGACAAAAAAAATTGTTGGCTTATCTGTTGTTTCCAAAAAATTTAACTCACACGATGACATGAAACACCAAATTTCTGGGCCTCTCCAAGACTTGTGCCAGAGAAAATTTGTCCACGTCCTGACCAAACCAAATGGCGTCCAAATACCGGTACAACGAATTTAACAGGTTCAGGCCCCAAACAAAAATTTTAAAATATAGCATACTTAGAACAAGAACAACCCTTCGTTCCTCCACGTACCTCTGATGTTACTAGGCTTTGGATTAAGAACCAATAATTGTGCCCCTTTTGAATTTTGCAAGGCGACCACGCCGAGGATAGAAATTTCGAGAAGCCTAAAATAAAAGAAAAAAGGAAAATCAAATTTTACTTCAGATGTTAACAGGCTCAAGAGACTCAAATTAACTTGTAAGAAACCCACGTGCATATGCAAATCCGCCGAGCGAAAATGCCGTCGTTGGAACAAAAACCACTTCAACCAGGATATAAATCTTCCATTCCCACTGGGCATCCAACAAACCACCAAAGGTATCGAAGAAGAAGATAAATTTCCAAAAATATTTCGCGTCGACACACTAATTTAACTACCTTCAACTATAGAAACTTGCACTAGGAAATTTTTAAAGAAAATTAAAAGCTCTTGACTCGACTAAATCTGAGCAGCGAAAAACCCACTTCCCTTTCTTGTTCTCCAGGTGAGGATAATGAGGAAAAAGTAATGATATAACTCTTTTAAGTGGATACCAAAAATTAGCATGGATGAATTTAAGGGCAAAATTATATTCAAACCAACTCCTACAACCCATACCAACCCACACCTTTCGATAATTACCGATATTTCGCCTAAAAATCATTAGGCGGGTTACGCCGGGAAATTGTGCCTAAACGTGCAACAGAGTAAATTCTGCGCGAACGACTTTTGTTATTCTAACAAAGAAAATTGTAGTTCATGAAGCCTAACCGCAAATGTAAACAAATCCCTGACGATAAAAATGTGAAGAACTTCTAAATTAGAAAATACCCTCAGATGAACAGCATGAAAATGAACATTCATGGCCCAGAGGTGGGATTTTGTTTCTATCTTGATATTTATCAAGCTTGATAAAACTCAATAGGGGGGTTATTCTCGAATAACACGTCACAACATCGTATACGACATGACAAGGACATAGTCTTATTTTTGGATTTGAATGACAAGGATAGAATGATAATGACATCGTGTCGTGTGATTCGAGAATATCCTCCTATTGAGTTTTATCAAGCTTGATAAATATCAAGATAGAAACAAAATCCCACCTCAGGAACGAATAAATGATAACGATGGGCTCAGGTAAGTGACTTTCAAGGTAGGCAATAATTCCTTTAAGGTGACTACCAATGACTTCTGTCCCATATAATCCAAGAGATACTAATACTAATATCGAGGTTGTAATTGTTTTTTTTTCTTTTAGGTTATCCCATTTCCGTTTCTTGCAACAATAAAACAATATGCCACAAAAAACAATTTGGCTTGATCAGTTAGAAGTTAGAGTTCTCGTAGAAACCCCCAAGAAGGTATTCTCTTTCCATCAGTGGATTTAAGGTATGAATTACTATACGCACCAGGACTAGTTATTCACAAATAATGATTTTTTTTTGCTTTCTAGGTGACTCTATTTTGGAAATCTTTCGACAGCAACCAAACTTACACAGTTGTTAAGAATATGCCATCCCAAAAGTAAAATCCTATTATAACGATAAAAAACGGCAGTTTCTCTTCAGACTTGGCGTGGACTTGACGTATGAATGTTGTGTGAAGTGTGAATTATAGGTTAGTTTACCACGTGCTGAAGCTTAACTAATTGTTGGAGGAAGTGAGTGAGGTAAAGTCTTCACAAAGCCAAAAATCGAAAGACAGTTACAATCTTTATTAAAATCAACTTTTGCTCCTAATGCATTTCGCAACCAAGTTGCATCTTCAGAGGACCATTAAAAAAGTCAACGTTTTTTAAAAGCTAAAATTTTATAATTAATAAAATTCGTCACATAATAAATATAAGTTAACTTACACGAACATAAGTAAAGTAACCCTAATGTCAAGACAAAACAGTATGTAAGTCGATCCATCATCTTCAGTAAAATTTAAAATAATAATCAGAAACAAACGACTTTAAGTTGCAAAAATTTTGGTGTCAATTAAATTCTTCAAGCTTGAAGTCCACCACACTCCATCTTGGGTAAAATTTAAACAAAAATGTAGCCCGAGGGTCTAATGAAGCAAAAAAGGTGTGAAAACAAAAACAAAAATTGACGACTCTATGGTTAATGCAAAATTGGAAAGCGCCAGCAAAGAAGCTGAAGTTTTGATTGCCCCAGCAATGAAGCTAAAATTACAAAAGATTATAAGTAAAATGGCTACCAAATGAAACCGCATGTTACCTTAAATTGATTAATTTATCAAAAATCAAGATTTTTGGATGTAGGTGGTGACATCGTTATATGTGATTACCCATTAATCAAATTTATTGATGAAGATGAGTTTTTAAGTAGACCAGCTGACGTAACAGGTAAGGAGAAACGATATAACCAAACCTTAGGTGGATCACTTACAAACTGACCTCATACTGCTTAATCTTTTACGTACTGCCCTCTATGAACAAAATTTAACAATTAACTTAATTATCCTGGAATTGGGGCAAACTTTACTAACGAGGAGTTGAGTCTTCTGGATAAAGGTCTAAAATTTTGCATTACACCCTGTAAATTTTCTTTGGTTAAACTGAACGCCATTGCAGATATAGAATCCAATATTAGATACTTAACAAATGAGTTGAAAGATGCTATCCGTAGCAGATGTAGTAATTTTTTTTTAAATTTCAATTTTCATCTCAAAAATGTCAACTCTAATGTTTGTGAAGCTCTCAGTAACCTAAAAGAATAAATCAAAGAATCCAACTTAGTTGTTAGTAAAGTTGACAAAGGTCAATCAGTAGTTATAATGAAGAGGGATGATTACATTGAAAAAATTAACACCTTTTTGAAAGATAACAGCAACTATTTCAAAATAGTTGAACTGAAAAAGATTAAAAGATTTATTAAGATCTTTAATACCAAAACTAAAGATATATTCAGTGAGTCAGAGATTAATCCTAAAATTTTCAATGTAATGAGCCCCGGTATACCTCGTTTATATGGTTTACCCAAACTTCACAAATTAAACTGTCCTATCAGACCAGTTCTATCTTTTTGTAATAGCATTACATATAAACTTTGTAAATGGTTAGTTAAAACCTTGAACCAGAATCTAGCTTACAAGTCACAATACAGTTTGTTAAATTCTATTGATCTTGTTGACAAAGTGAAGGACATAAATCTTTCTGATGACACCATTTTAGTATCGCTAGATGTAGTCAACCTCTTCACCAACATTCCAACAACTGAAACATTAACCTCCCTGAGGGAATTGATATCCAATTCTGATATCTCTAATCAACTTTGTGAAATTTTATTCAAGGCCACTGAACTAGCAATTCAAGTTAACTTCTTTCAGTTTAATAACGTTTATTACCAACAAGTTTTTGGCTTAGGAATGGGGAACCCCCTTTCTCCCTTGTTAGCGGAAGTATTTATGGCTAATTTTGAGAATTCTTTTATCATGAATGATAGCAACCCCTTCAGGGACAAAATTTGTTTCTACTACAGATATGTCGATGACATTTTATTAGGATGGAGAGGTGGCCCAAACTTACTAGACTCATTACTTCAATTTGTCAACAATAAACACCCTTCCATAAAATTTACCTTAGAGAAGGAGGTCAATCATTCAATAAATTTCTTGCATCTGAATCTAAAAAGAGTTGAAAGCGGAGTTGAATTTGATATTTACAGAAAAGAAACTACAACCGATCATGCTATTTCCGATTTTTCTAATCATTTCACACCACATGCCTTCTTTCATTTCCTGATTCATAGATTACTGTACACTCCTTTAAATAAGAATAATTTCAATAAAGAGCTCAATGTGATCAAGCAATTAGCAGTAAATAATGGTTAAGCAGTTAGTTTAATTGAGAAACTTTTACATAAAAAGACTTTTAAAAAATGTACAGGAATATTTTTATCAATGAAGGAAATATCGAGCAAAGGAAAAATAGAACCGGAAGCTAAAATAAAATATATAATTGATGGAATTTATGATGATATACCCAATAAAACTATTTTATATGGTGCAAAAACTTTTCGACAGTTTAAAGAAAAACTAATTCTACATGAAGCAAATAAAAAAAATCAGCCTTCAAAGGGACCGGATAGATTTGGACGAAATGCAAAGGAATGATTTCAAAAGATGACGAATGATGAGAAAAGAAAATTAGAAAAGGATAGCAACCAAAGAAGAAATATACGATGTTTTAATTGTGGTGATATTGGACATCTTTCATCTAATTGTAGAAATAAATTAAAAGCTTTAAAATGTTTCAAATGTCAAAATTTTGGACATAAAGCTTCTCAATGTAAAAAGGAAAGTGCTGACAATGCAAGTAAAGTTCTGATGAAGCCTGCGAATTACTAGGCGAAACGTCAAGCAAAGATTCACTCGAAATATAATAAAGTGTCCGAAAGCCGATAGTTGTTTTTATTAATTAATTTATGTGTTATCAAAAATCAATTAGATGTGGACATTATAATAGGTCAAGCATTATATCGTATTAAACTATTAAAAAATCATAAACAATTGTATTTTAAAAATATATTTTTCTAAATTTTATGTAAGGTTATGTAAAATATTCATTTATACATGGCAAAAAAAAATTTTAATCAAAATGAGTTTTTACTCGAACTTTTGCCTAATAAAAATAAAAATGTATTATTAAATATATTAAAACAAATAAAATTACTTTAAATATTTCTTTATACTTGATGATTTGGAGTAATTATTATTGGTTTATAATAAATAAGAGAAAAAGAAGTCTTTAAACTCCAACAAGTTGGAGTTTATTATAAACCAATACTTAATAATTTCTGTAAAAATTACGAAAATTTAATTTTATACCAACCGTTAATCATCAAGTTATTATATATTTGAGGATAATTATATTTATAGGTATGAATTAATTGCTGTGCTAGAACAATAGTAAGACATTTTATGTGCAAATATAAGATTTCTAGTTTTGCGTTCTAGCACAGCGATATGTAACTAATTATACAATATATAAAAATTGCATTAAAATAAAAGTATATGTTGTTAATTTCATAACCTCAAATAACTGAATAATCTTTTACGACATTATAATAGGTCAAGCATTTCTCAAGAATGTGTCATTAAATATTAATAATGGAGAAATCAAAATAGGAACTGTTGCAGATGTTATGAAAATTAATTTGGAAGATAAACGTGAAGATAAAATTAATATTGATTCAAACTGTAATAAGGATTTGAAGGAAGAGACATTAAAAAAGTGATGAATTAAGTACCTAATAAAACCAAAAATGCAGAGGTTGCAATGAAAATAGTAGTAAAACATGATCTATTTATTCAAGACCAAGACGATTGCTGTTTGTTGAACGAAGCATTGTAGATAAACAAATTAAAGAATGGTTAAAGGATGGTATAATTAAACAAAAAGAATCTTCTTATGCAAGCCCATTTTTCATAGTTAGAAAGAAAGACGGGTCCCCAAGAATATGTATTGATTATAGACGAATCACTGAGATAACTGTCAAGGATAGATATCCTTTGCATTAATAGAAGTCTTACTGGACCAATTGCAAGAGGCAAAAATATTTTGTACCCTTGATTCTAAGACTGGATTCTTTCACATCCCTGTTGAGGAAGATAGTCAAAAATATACTGCATTTGTTACTAATTGTGGTCAATATATTATTACCAAGGTACCTTTTGGTTTAAGAACTTCACCAGCAGTATTTCGACGATATGTAAATGCAATATTTAGGGATTTAATTAAGCAAGAAGTTGTACTGCCGTATATGGATGATATAATTATTCCTGGAAAAGACGGAAATGATGTTTTATGTAAGTTGAAAATTATACTTGACGTAGCTTCTGATTATGGATTAGAAATAAATTTTAAAAAATGTCGGTTTAAGTATCGCCGCATTGAATTTCTTGGTGATGTTATCGAAAATGGTAAAATATTTCCAAGTGTCAGTAAGACAGCAGCTGCTGGAGGGGTGAGCTACCTACCCAGATCGTCCTCAGGTGGTGAATAGGGGAACGGCCGGGGCACATGACCGCATTGGGATGATCCGGTTAACAGCAAGTATTGTCGTGAACCAGCTTTACCGTACTTGTGCCGTGCGGGGCAACCCGTGTAGGGATCCTGGTGGCTGAGCTGAGAGGCAACACTCCGCTTTGGCCTGGATTTCTTCTAGACAGGCGGTCGAGGCTAATCCACCTTCGATCAATCGGCTGTGCGGTCCCGTCAGAGGGTCAAATGGAGGCTATATCTCCTGGGTATCCCTGGCGCTCGGATTCCGACGTCCCCTTGTTCGGCTCCATGGCGGGTGGGGGGTCAGAAGATGAATCTTTTTAGCAACCATATGGATACCTCAAAATCAAAATTGATAATTAAACCAAACCGTGAAAGCTGAAAAACAAGAGGGAGCTAAAAATGCTCCTCAACTAGAAGGGCGAAGGAGACACAGAATCTCCGAAGCCGACTGCCTCAACCTCCAAAGGCACTGAGGGCGTCAAAGGCCGCCAGAAATTGGTGAACCACCGACATACTGGTGCCAGCGGAACAAAGAGGATAAGATCCGACGGCTCAACACCCTCTACGTGGAGCAATCCGAAGAGGGGGTCGAGCCGGTCTGGTACATCCTCCACTATTACCAAACCGGCTGTAAAATACAGCAAAAAGATTAAGAAATTGTCGGAGAGGCTCAGATCACATTGACACCAAAATGCTTAAAATCTGTTTTCCGTTTATCTCTGAATACATTAACCATATTATCAATGAGTGTATATCATCTAACACTTATCCCGATTGCTGGAAGGAGGCACTAATAACACCGATTCCAAAAATATCCAATCCGACCGCTGTTCAACACCTAAGACCTATTAGTATACTGCCTTCGCTGTCTAAAGTGATCGAAAAATTTTTAGAAAAACAGATACTTTCTTATGTTAGCAAATTTAATATACTTCCTGATGTACAACCAGGATTTCGCCAAGGATATAGCTGTAACTCGGCTCTTACTAACATCTTGGATGATTTAATTACCGCAACTGACAAAAACTTACTCACCGTGTTAATATTACTTGATTATAGTAAGGCTTTGACACGATCAACCATAGTCTTTTAATTTCCATTCTACATTATATAGGATTTGATGCCTCATCATGTACCTTCATGCACTCTTATCTTACAAATAGATGTCAAAGGGTGTTGAGTTCGTCCGTAAAATTATATTTTAGTTGCTGTACTTTTAGCCGCAGGTGGCTTATAATAAGCTATTGTATAAATTCTGTTTTATAAAACTTGAAAGGAGCTCGAAAGGCTAATACCAGAGCTCTGCACCAGTTGCAACTTAAACTTTCTCGAATAAACACGTAAATAACACTCGCTCGTTTTATTTTTTAATACTCAAGTCCGTTACGAGTTACCACGTGAAAGGTATCATCGTAATTAACATTTGGTCCTTCGAACCGGATTTAGTGATAAGTGGTTAATTATTATTAATTATTACTGAAAAATACTAAAACACGTGTCGGCTGATTCTCGAAACAATCACTGACAAACAAGTTGGTCAATTTAAGTACCTAAAGGACTGAAGAATTCACGAAGCATATCAAGGTCCTTCTCGATCGCACAACGCACACGTTTCATCACGGCAGCTCGCAGGTGCGCTAGGCAGTGAAAGCACGCTGCCCACTCGAATTTATTTCCACGACGCCACGAAAAAAGAAGACGCACACTCTTGCAACCATCGTAATTCATCACGCTTCAGATCGTTAAAAATCAAATATCAAGAAAATATAAAGGTGAGATCGATCCTTTTAAACATTTTTATCTAAAACCATGGCTTCCGATGGTTTATCTCCTGCAGAAATTGCAATAAATACACTCAATGCAAATTTGAAATTTTTAAAAAACAAAAGAGCATTTTTAAAGCGCAATCTAACTATCTTACAACAAAAAATTGACAGTGATTCCGATAAGCGGGAACAATTAGGTAAAATTATGAGTCAAGTCGAGGTTTGCGAAAAGGCTGTTAATACCTGTGACGCGTTGTTAGAAGAAATTTATGATGTAGATTTTGAAATTAATTTTGATGAGGCCTTCAACGAAAAGGCATTAACAGATTCAACCTTTTTTGATCTAAAAACGCAAGTACAAACTTTATACAAAACTACTTCTGTTACGACTAATGCGCCTCCTACACCCCAAACAGTTAATTCGTCAATTAAATTACCAATGGCTGATTTACCTACTTTTACGGGAAACTTTCTCGAGTGGCTAACGTTTTGGGAGAGATTCAATTCTTTGATCGACTCGAACAAATCTATAGCGAAAATTGATAAAATGCAATATTTAATGTCGGCCCTCAAAGGGGAAGCCTCAGAGGCGGTCAAGCATTTGGCCATAACCAACGATAATTATGATAAGGCTAGAGATTTGTTGAAAAATCGATTTGAGAACAAGCGCATAATTGTTACGAATCATATCAGAGCTCTATTCGAGTTGGCCGCAATCACGAAAGAAACGTACCAGGGGTTTAGGGATATATTAAACGCGGTTACGCAACATACCCATTCATTAATCGCGATGGGTCGCAAGGTAGATAATGACGACATTCTTGTTTATTTGATAGTATCAAAACTTCCCTTTCATACTCGAAAGGAATGGGAAGAAAAAATACCAAGTACTAGCTTACCTACATATCAAAATCTTATCGATTTCTTAACACATAAGTGTCATACTTTGGGCGCATTAAACTCTAGAGATGTACCGGAAACGTCCGGCAAGACAGCCAAACCTAACAATAAAGGCGCCTCGTGTTACCTGGCTGCTAATAAAGTCATTATTTGCAAGTTTTGCGATCAAAGCAATCACTTCAGTAATCAATGTCCATGCTTATTAAATTTATCTATTAAAGCTCGTATCGAAAAGGCGCGAGCAAAAAACCTTTGCTTGAACTGTTTAAGACAAGGCCACGTTACTAAAAACTGCAAATCTTCGAAATGCAAAAAATGCAATGGTTTGCACAATACGGTGCTCCATCTCGAAAACGCTTATAACGATGCTACGCAAGGCAACCGCGAAAATTCAAATGCTTCTGAAAATACACCCGCAGCATCTTTGCACATTTTTGATACAACAAAGGAGCCGTCTAGTGTACTGCTATTAACATGTATCCTTGAGATCCGCGATGCTCAAGGAAGATACCATAACGCGCGCGCAATTTTGGACTCAGGCTCACAAATAAACATTATCACTAAGGAACTCGCACGAGAGCTTGGGCTACCAACAAAAAATACGAATTTACCGATCGTGGGTATAAGCAACAATCAAACAAGCGCAAATCAATTAATATGCGCAAACGTTAAATCTAAATTCCGTAATTTTAACTTAGATATGGATTTTTATGTACTCCAAAATATTTCTTCGAACATTCCTGGAAAAACTATTAACGAAAGCGCAATAAACATACCACGAGATTTGCAATTGGCAGATCCGCATTTCTATGAACCACGCCGCATTGACCTCCTTATCGGAGCGCAGGTATTTTTCCAACTGTTGTGCATAGGGCAAGTACGCACAAATCAACCAGGGGTGATATTGCAAAAATCGGTATTTGGATGGTTAATATCTGGGGCGGTCGCGACAAAACCCATCCCAGCACAAACGCCGGTAACATGTAATTTAAATCTGTTACAAGATTTAAACGAGACAATGTCAAAATTTTGGGAAGTCGAGAACATAAAGGAGAAAAAACATTACACGGTTGAAGAAGTCAAATGTGAAAATTACTTTGTACAAACCACTAATCGCGATAACACGGGTAGATTCATAGTATCCCTGCCATGGAAATCTGATTCTTCCTCATTAGGTAGCTCACTCGAAACTTGCAAAAGACGGTTTATTAATTTAGAGCGAAAGCTGTTAAAAAATCAGGAGGCAAAGTCCGAATATGACGGTTTCATGGAGGATTACTTAAAGCTCGGTCACATGAAGGAGATAGGCGCGATTGAAACGATACAAGATACCGGTTACTTCTTACCTCATCACGCTGTTTATAAACCGGAAAGCCACACAACTAAAATTCGCGTAGTATTTGACGCATCCTGCAAGACTTCATCAGGTAAATCACTTAACGATTGTCTAATGTTAGGACCGGTACTACAGGATGATCTGTTTAGCATTTTGATTCGGTTTCGATCTTATAAATATGTCTTAAGCGCGGATATTAGTAAGATGTACCGCCAAATTTTAATTAATCCAAAGGATACAGACTATCAGAAAATACTATACAGATTTTCCATCGACGAGCCGATAAGAGCATTTGAATTGAAAACGTTGACGTACGGAACCCGTCCAGCGTCATTTATAGCAACACGATGTTTAAAGGAAATATCCATGCAATTTTCACAAGATAATCCATTACTATCTAAAACAATCTCGCGCGATTTTTATATGGACGACCTAATAACCGGAGGCGATGACGCGCATCAACTTATTTTATTGCGCGATGAGCTTATAAGGGTACTGCAGGGCGCGGGCTTTCCCTTGCGGAAATGGGTTTCCAACAATGGATCTATTCTAACAGGTATCGAATCTCAAGAAACGCACTTGATACTAGATTATAAAGAATCAAGTAATTTAAAAACTTTAGGTATCTCTTGGTCCCCTCGGTCTGATACCATAGAGTATAAAAGCAACTTGGCTTTCGAAACCACTCGTATATCAAAGCGTACAATTTTGAGCAGCATTGCTCGCCTATTTGATCCACTGGGGCTCCTTGGACCGACTATAGTAATCGCTAAAATAATCATGCAGGAGCTGTGGAAACTCAAGTTGTCATGGGACGAATCCGTTCCTACATTAATTTATACTCGCTGGAAACAATTCGCAAATGAAATACGTAACGTAGAGGAATTGATTATTCCTCGAAAATTAATAAATTATCAAAATTCACTAATCGAATTGCACGGGTTTGCAGACGCTAGCGAATGTGCGTACGGGGCTTGTGTATACTTACGAGAAATATCGGCAGGTGAAGGAAACTCTACCCTCATTTGTGCAAAATCACGCATAGCACCCCTTCAAACCCTGAGCATACCCCGACTAGAGCTTTGCGCGGCGTTGCTTCTCGCTGAGTTAATGCTCAAGGTGGTAAACGCGGTTGAAGGTAACACTAATATTTGTTTTCGGAGCTTGCATTATTATTCTGACTCAACTATAGCATTGTCATGGATCCATTCGTGCCCGAGCAAATGGAAATCATTCGTATCAACGAGGGTAGCTAAAATTCAAAAAATTTCAAATTCTGATTCGTGGTACCATGTAGCGACGCATGAAAACCCAGCGGATGTAATTTCGCGAGGTTGCCTTCCCGATAAATTGGCCTCTAGCAATTTGTGGTGGAAAGGCCCAGAATTTCTAAGAAATATTGCCTTTTTTCCAAACCCTTTCAAGTCATGCCCTACCGAGGCGGCTCCTGAAGCGAGACTTTTAACTATTCAAAACCAAAAACTTGTCCCATCAGAGGAGTTTGCTAAATTTATTTTTACAAAATATTCAAATATATCTAAATTGATTAGGGTAATCGCGACATGTAAACGGTTTGCAGCACGATGTAAACAAAAAACCAGAAGTAGGTCGTTACCGATAACCGTGGAAGAATTAGCGGATGCGGAAGAGTCACTTATTCGTATAGTACAAAACCTGCATTTTGAAGATGACATAAACCTTCTATCTAAATCAAAAGAATTGCCGAAAAATTCTAAAATTCTTTCACTAAGTCCGTTTTTAGACGACAAACAGGTCCTCCGCGTGGGTGGTCGGTTGCGCAACGCAGAGTTAAAGTTTGAAGCAAAGCACCCAGTTTTATTACCGAAAGGTGTATTTTGCGAACTAATTATTAAAGATTTGCATGAAAAAAATATGCACGCTGGAACGCCAGGTACCCTAGCAGCGGTTCGACTAAAGTATTGGCCTATATCAGGCAAAAACGTAGTAAAAAATATAATCAGAAGATGCATAACGTGCTTCCAACATGATCCTATAAAGGCGCACCCGAAAATGGGAAATCTGCCGCCAGCTCGACTAAACGTTTCGCGACCTTTTTCTAGGGTCGGCCTAGACTATTTCGGACCTTTTTATGAACCACTTGACAAACAGTTTATCATTCTTTTTTCTAATAATTTTTTCAACGAGATATGCATCTTCATGTTTAACTTTTTGTAATTCCTCCGAGTAAAATGCTCCTTTTTATGGGTTGGCCCTGCATATCCTCTAATAAATACGTTATTGGATTGGTTATATTCATTTTATACACGAAATAGCTCAGTGGTCCAGTTTACCAAATAACAAAAACACTTTTATAATTCATCTTTACAATAATAAACTAACCTAACCTAATTATTAAAAAATAAACACATTAAGTACTTAATTATTTATTATTTTGGTAATTTCTTTAACATCGTGATGCCCCCAAGCTAACGTTGTAACTCTATCTGCATGTAGCGCTTATCATCGTTACTTGATAATGCACTTTTATTCTGTTTGCGAAAAGATAGTGTGATAAATAGATTTAAATAAATTTTGTTTTTTATAAATTTTTTATATTTTTGGGATCAAACAGCGTATTTTTAAAGTCTTTTTCGGTTAGATCATTTTTTTACAACGCTAGTTTTAACACCTTTATCTTTTTTTTGTCCATTCACCAACCACATTGTATGCGTACATTTTGAGTTGTAATCCAACAAATTCGTACATTATCAGGCCACGATTTTCTTCCTTCATTAAACCTAATACTGCTTTATTAATTAATGGTATTCCATATGGATTATTTAAATTAAAATTTGAAGTGTCAAAAATCTCATTATTATTTTTATGTCTTTATAGAAATCTTCTGTCTGAATGTATAAGATAAAGCTGTCTGTATCCATATAACAAAGTTTAACTTTGCTTTCTTATTTTTTTTTAATAAAATTATAATAAAAATCATACATTAAAAATTTTGAAGTTTCTAACACCCGAAATCGGTTTCGAAGAGTTGGTTCGACAAATAAAGGTCTTATTATATTTTGATATTTGTTAATCTTTTTAATGTCAGTATACATTTATTTATTAACAACCGTTTCACATGTTTTTATAGTAATGCTGATTAAGCAGATGCATTTCCTTAATTCTTGGAAGAAGTTTTATGGGGAAAATAAATGCCTAATATCTAATTATTGTAAACTTATAAATAATTATTCAATTTTCTAATACTTTTTTACTCAATATAGATTTTGAATACTAAACGTACGCAAAATTAGAAAAGCGACTTTTAAAAAAGATTTTTTTGTAAATTAATGAATAATGAAAAATGATGGAAAATGTTGACTGGTGAATTCGTTGGAAGGATGTTGCCCCCTCAAAATAGATAGTCTAATTATATGAGTAAAAAAGTATTAGAAATCGAGTAATTATTTATAAGTTTACAATAATTAGATATAAGGTATTTATTTTTCCACAAAACTTCTTCAAAGACTTAAGGTAGTACAGCTGCTTAATCAGCATAAACACATTTCATTGAACTTGACAAACAAGCAAATGGTGGATAATAAAAAATGCATACAACTCGAAAATTATAGAAACGTAACTTAAACATTTTATTAATTTATAATATATTACGAAAAATGTAACGTGAAAAAAATTTAGGAAAAAATGTTATTCTAAATGTTTGAAGAATTTGTGCAATCCCCCTCACAATAAGCATCAACTTTTATATAACTTCACAAAGTAAATTTCATGGGTTTGAGACTTCACCAAATATTGTAATCTCAGCATTTTGTACTAGGTAGAAGGACCAGTTTATAAAAAATTCGGTTAAATCTAAAAGTAAAAGATGAATTATATTTCAATTCGGTAAAAATCAGCTTTAACTGTAATTTTATCTGATTGATGTAATTTTATCTGATTGATGTAAAATTCTTTTTATTGGCTCTAAGATTGGCTTATAAGATTTAGCCAGTTGCTCTTCTGCATCAGATCGTCCTAATTTTAAGGCAAGGACCTTTTTCCTAATTAAACTTTTCTTAACCTCAACGCCTTTCTTATTCATTTTAGCAAGATATTATCAATAAATTAAATAGGTGTACGACCTAGAACAGCTTCTTAACAGGTCTTGAACAGCTTTATCAGCTTTTTATCAGGTTTTGAACAGGTTTTATCAGCTTTTATCAGCTTTTTATCAGGTTTTATCAGGTTTTGAACAGGTTTTATCAGCTTTTTATCAGGTTTTATCAGCTTCTGAACAGGTTTTATCGGGTTTTATCAGCTTTTTATCAGCTTTGAACAGGTTTTATCAGCTTTGAACAGGTTTTATCAGCTTTTGAACAGGTTTTATCAGGTCTTGAACAGGTTTTATCAGCTTTTGAACAGGTTTTATCAGGTTTTGAACAGGTCTTGAACAGGTTTTATCAGGTCTACGTATGACTTGTTACGATAAAGGATTAATTGTTACTAACAAGTTTTGTAAAAAATCAGTCTAAATATTTTCTATATCTTCCTTTGTTAACATCACTATCCTTATCAGTTACAAAAAATCCGAACTTCTCGTTCCAACATTGCGAGCATAATTCCTTAAATTCTTCAAATTTCATATCACCACCCACGTGATCATTATAAACATGCTTTAAATTCAAATCATCTTGCTTAAATAATATGATGAAATTTGCGTTGTCTCTGATAAGATGCTTAGGTATGCGGGTATGTTTGGCACAAATAAAACGAATCGAGACTTTTATGACGACCCATAGAAAAAATTTCTCGTCTTCTGTTGATTTTCACAGGCCACATCATCAAAAATAAAAATCGAATTTTCTTTGGCATCATTTATGTTAATAATTTCGGTATTCTCCGAATAAGGAAAAAATCCAATTTCGGACAAGGAGCACATAACCTCTTTATGTAACTGGTATTTGGGCTGGTACAATGACTTTGAATACATGTATATATTTTTAAACTTTAAACCATTTGGATCAAAGATTAAACTAAGCATAACATTCGTTTTTCCACAATAATTCGAGGGACCACATATTATTGCTTGAATCATCTAAGTTTATCATCGCCAGGGTATCTTTTTGTTTTACAGTTTCCATCGTACTAACAAATTTTAGTATCGACATATCTACATATAATGATCGTTTCTTAAAAAATCTTTCCAATGGCTTCACACGTAGGAAGAGGAATAATCAACTCACTAATAAATAAATTATCGATTGAGTTGCATATTCCCGGGTATCAGTATTGCGGACTTGGTACAAAATTGGAGGAAAGATTAAATCGACAAGACCTCGGCGTAAATCCTTTGGACGCGGCTTGTAAACAACACGATATTGCCTATTCTCAAAACATGGATTTGGGTGAGCGTCATAAGGCAGATATGGTTTAAAGGTTTTATCAGCTTTTGAACAGGTTTCATCAGTTTTTGAACAGGTTTATCAGCTTTTGAACAGGTTTTATCAGCTTTTGAACGGGTTTTAGCAGTTTCGGAACAGGTTTTATTAGCTTTTATCAGCTTTTGAACAGGTTTTATCAGCTTTTATCAGCTTTTGAACGGGTTTTATCAGCTTTTGAACGAGTTTTATAAGCTTTTCGAAATCTTCTGTCTCAATGTATAAGATAAAGCTGTCTGTATCCCTATAACAAAGTTTAACTTTGCTTTCTTATTTCTTTTTAATAAAATTATAATAAAAATCATACATTAAAAATTTTGAAGTTTCTAACACACGAAATCGGTTTCGAAGAGTTGGTTCGACAAATAAAGGTCTTATTATATTTTGATATTTGTTAATCT
>CAXARA010001543.1:0-49592 GCA_963971135.1 Stenus bimaculatus
TACCAAAAAAACGTTTTTCTTAAAAATCAAACTAAAACTGCTGTAACTTTTTTATTTCTTTATAAAAAAATGTAAATTTTGTTTAAATAATATTATTTTCATGAATCTAATTAGAAATGTAGTTTTAAAATTTTTCGGACGATTACTTTTAAAATTATATCAAAAAAACGTTATTTTTTAGAAATAATGCGTTTTTCTTAAAAATCAAACAAAAACTGCTGTAACTTTTTTATTTCTTTATAAAAAAATGTAAATTTTGTTTAAATAATTTTATTTTCATGAAATCTAATTAGAAATGTAGTTTTAAAATTTTTCGGTCGATTATTTTTAAAATTATACCAAAAAAACGTTTTTCTTAAAAATCACACAAAAACTGCAGAAACTTTTTTATTTCTTTATAAAAAAATGTAAATTTTGTTTAAATAATATTATTTTCATGAAATCTAATTAGAAATGTAGTTTTAAAATTTTTCGGACGATTACTTTTAAAATTATATCAAAAAAACGTTATTTTTTAGAAATAATGCGTTTCTCTTAAAAATCAAACAAAAACTGCTGTAACTTTTTTATTTCTTTATAAAAAAATGTAAATTTTGTTTAAATAATTTTATTTTCATGAAATCTAATTAGAAATGTAGTTTTAAAATTTTTCGGTCGATTATTTTTAAAATTATACCAAAAAAACGTTTTTCTTAAAAATCACACAAAAACTGCAGAAACTTTTTTATTTCTTTATAAAAAAATGTAAATTTTGTTTAAATAATTTTATTTTCATGAAATCTAATTAGAAATGTAGTTTTAAAATTTTTCGGACGATTACTTTTAAAATTATATCAAAAAAACGTTATTTTTTAGAAATAATGCGTTTTTCTTAAAAATCAAACAAAAACTGCTGTAACTTTTTTATTTCTTTATAAAAAAATGTAAATTTTGTTTAAATAATTTTATTTTCATGAAATCTAATTAGAAATGTAGTTTTAAAATTTTTCGGTCGATTATTTTTAAAATTATACCAAAAAAACGTTTTTCTTAAAAATCACACAAAAACTGCAGAAACTTTTTTATTTCTTTATAAAAAAATGTAAATTTTGTTTAAATAATTTATTTTCATGAAATCTAATTAGAAATGTAGTTTTAAAATTTTTCGGACGATTACTTTTAAAATTATATCAAAAAAACGTTATTTTTTAGAAATAATGCGTTTTTCTTAAAAATCAAACAAAAACTGCTGTAACTTTTTTATTTCTTTATAAAAAAATGTAAATTTTGTTTAAATAATTTTATTTTCATGAAATCTAATTAGAAATGTAGTTTTAAAATTTTTCGGTCGATTATTTTTAAAATTATACCAAAAAAACGTTTTTCTTAAAAATCACACAAAAACTGCAGAAACTTTTTTATTTCTTTATAAAAAAATGTAAATTTTGTTTAAATAATTTTATTTTCATGAAATCTAATTAGAAATGTAGTTTTAAAATTTTTCGGACGATTAGTTTTAAAATTATATCAAAAAAAACGTTATTTTTTAGAAATAATGCGTTTTTTCTTAAAAATCAAACAAAAACTGCTGTAACTTTTTTATTTCTTTATAAAAAAATGTAAATTTTGTTTAAATAATTTTATTTTCATGAAATCTAATTAGAAATGTAGTTTTAAAATTTTTCGGTCGATTATTTTTAAAATTATACCAAAAAACGTTTTTCTCTAAAAATCAAACTAAAACTGCTGTAACTTTTTTATTTCTTTATAAAAAAATGTAAATTTTGTTTAAATAATATTATTTTCATGAAATCTAATTAGAAATGTAGTTTTAAAATTTTTCGGACGATTACTTTTAAAATTATATCAAAAAAACTTTATTTTTAGAAATAATGCGTTTTTCTTAAAAATCAAACAAAAACTGCTGTAACTTTTTTATTTCTTTATAAAAAATGTAAATTTTGTTTATATAATTTTATTTTCATGAAATCTAATTAGAAATGTAGTTTTAAAATTTTTCGGACGATTACTTTTAAAATTATATCAAAAAAAACTTATTTTTTAGAAATAATGCGTTTTTCTTAAAATCAAACAAAAACTGCTGTAACTTTTTTATTTCTTTATAAAAAAATGTAAATTTGTTTAAATAATTTTTATTTTCATGAAATCTAATTAGAAATGTAGTTTTAAAATTTTTCGGTCGATTATTTTTAAATTTATACCAAAAAAACGTTTTTCTTAAAAATCAAACTAAAACTGCTGTAACTTTTTTATTTCTTTATAAAAAAATGTAAATTTTGTTTAAATAATATTATTTTCATGAAATCTAATTAAAAATGTAGTTTTAAAATTTTTCGGACGATTACTTTTAAAATTATATCAAAAAAACGTTATTTTTTAGAAATAATGCGTTTTTCTTAAAAATCAAACAAAAACTGCTGTAACTTTTTTATTCTTTATAAAAAAATGTAAATTTTGCTTAAATAATTTTATTTTCATGAAATCTAATTAGAAATGTAGTTTTAAAATTTTTCGGTCGATTATTTTTAAAATTATACCAAAAAAACGTTTTTCTTAAAAATCACCAAAAACTGCAGAAACTTTTTTATTTCTTTATAAAAAAATGTAAATTTTGTTTAAATAATTTTATTTTCATGAAATCTAATTAGAAATGTAGTTTTAAAATTTTTCGGACGATTACTTTTAAAATTATATCAAAAAAACGTTATTTTTTAGAAATAATGCGTTTTTCTTAAAAATCAAACAAAAACTGCTGTAACTTTTTTATTTCTTTATAAAAAAATGTAAATTTTGTTTAAATAATTTTTATTTTCATGAAATCTAATTAGAAATGTAGTTTTAAAATTTTTCGGTCGATTATTTTTAAAATTATACCAAAAAAACGTTTTTCTTAAAAATCACACAAAAACTGCAGAAACTTTTTTATTTCTTTATAAAAAAATGTAAATTTTGTTTAAATAATTTTATTTTCATGAAATCTAATTAGAAATGTAGTTTTAAAATTTTTCGGACGATTACTTTTAAAATTATATCAAAAAAACGTTTATTTTTAGAAATAATGCGTTTTTCTTAAAAATCAAACAAAAACTGCTGTAACTTTTTTATTTCTTTATAAAAAAATGTAAATTTTGTTTAAATAATTTTATTTTCATGAAATCTAATTAGAAATGTAGTTTTAAAATTTTTCGGTCGATTATTTTTAAAATTATACCAAAAAAACGTTTTTCTTAAAAATCACACAAAAACTGCAGAAACTTTTTTATTTCTTTATAAAAAAATGTAAATTTTGTTTAAATAATTTTATTTTCATGAAATCTAATTAGAAATGTAGTTTTAAAATTTTTCGGACGATTACTTTTAAAATTATATCAAAAAAACGTTATTTTTTAGAAATAATGCGTTTTTCTTAAAAATCAAACAAAAACTGCTGTAACTTTTTTTATTTCTTTATAAAAAAATGTAAATTTTGTTTAAATAATTTTATTTTCATGAAATCTAATTAGAAATGTAGTTTTAAAATTTTCGGTCGATTATTTTTAAAATTATATCAAAAAAACGTTTTTCTTAAAAATCACACAAATACTGCAGAAACTTTTTATTTCTTTATAAAAAAATGTAAATTTTGTTTAAATAATTTTATTTTCATGAATCTAATTAGAAATGTAGTTTTAAAATTTTTCGGACGATTACTTTTAAAATTATATCAAAAAAACTTTATTTTTTTAGAAATAATGCGTTTTTCTTAAAAATCAAACAAAAACTGCTGTAACTTTTTATTTCTTTATAAAAAAAATGTAAATTTTGTTAAATAATTTATTTTCATGAAATCTAATTAGAAATGTAGTTTTAAAATTTTCGGTCGATTATTTTTAAAATTATACCAAAAAAACGTTTTTCTTAAAAATCAAACTAAAACTGCTGTAACTTTTTTATTTCTTTATAAAAAAATGTAAATTTTGTTTAAATAATTTTATTTTCATGAAATCTAATTAGAAATGTAGTTTTAAAATTTTTCGGACGATTACTTTTAAAATTATATCAAAAAAACTTTATTTTTTAGAAATAATGCGTTTTTCTTAAAAATCAAACAAAAACTGCTGTAACTTTTTTATTTCTTATAAAAAAATGTAAATTTTGTTTTAAATAATTTTATTTTCATGAAATCTAATTAGAAATGTAGTTTTTAAAATTTTTCGGTCGATTATTTTTAAAATTATACCAAAAAAACGTTTTTCTTAAAAATCACACAAAAACTGCAGAAACATTTTTATTTCTTTATAAAAAAATGTAAATTTTGTTTAAATAATTTTATTTTCATGAAATCTAATTAGAAATGTAGTTTTAAAATTTTTCGGACGATTACTTTTTAAATTATATCAAAAAAACGTTATTTTTTAGAAATAATGCGTTTTTCTTAAAAATCAAACAAAAACTGCTGTAACTTTTTTATTTCTTTATAAAAAAATGTAAATTTTGTTTAAATAATTTTATTTTCATGAAATCTAATTAGAAATGTAGTTTTAAAATTTTTCGGTCGATTATTTTTAAAATTATACCAAAAAAACGTTTTTTCTTAAAAATCAAACTAAAACTGCTGTAACTTTTTTATTTCTTTATAAAAAAATGTAAATTTTGTTTAAATAATATTATTTTCATGAAATCTAATTAGAAATGTAGTTTTAAAATTTTTCGGACGATTACTTTTAAAATTATATCAAAAAAACGTTATTTTTTAGAAATAATGCGTTTTTCTTAAAAATCAAACAAAAACTGCTGTAACTTTTTTATTTCTTTATAAAAAAATGTAAATTTTGTTTAAATAATTTTATTTCATGAAATCTAATTAGAAATGTAGTTTTAAAATTTTTCGGTCGATTATTTTTAAAATTATACCAAAAAAACGTTTTTCTTAAAAATCACACAAAAACTGCAGAAACTTTTTTATTTCTTATAAAAAAATGTAAATTTTGTTTAAATATTTTATTTTCATGAAATCTAATTAGAAATGTAGTTTTAAAATTTTCGGTCGATTATTTTTAAAATTATACCAAAAAAACGTTTTTCTTAAAAATCAAACTAAAACTGCTGTAACTTTTTTATTTCTTTATAAAAAAATGTAAATTTTGTTTAAATAATATTATTTTCATGAAATCTAATTAGAAATGTAGTTTTAAAATTTTTCGGACGATTACTTTTAAAATTATATCAAAAAAACGTTATTTTTTAGAAATAATGCGTTTTTTTCTTAAAAATCAAACAAAAACTGCTGTAACTTTTTTATTTCTTTATAAAAAAATGTAAATTTTGTTTAATAATTTTATTTTCATGAAATCTAATTAGAAATGTAGTTTTAAAATTTTTCGGTCGATTATTTTTAAAATTATACCAAAAAAACGTTTTTCTTAAAAAATCAAACTAAAACTGCTGTAACTTTTTCATTTCTTTATAAAAAAATGTAAATTTTGTTTAAATAATATTATTTTCATGAAATCTAATTAGAAATGTAGTTTTAAAATTTTTCGGACGATTACTTTTAAAATTATATCAAAAAAACGTTATTTTTTAGAAATAATGCGTTTTTCTTAAAAATCAAACAAAAACTGCTGTAACCTTTTTTTATTTCTTTATAAAAAAATGTAAATTTTGTTTTAAATAATTTTATTTTCATGAAATCTAATTAGAAATGTAGTTTTAAAATTTTTCGGTCGATTATTTTTAAAATTATACCAAAAAAAACGTTTTTCTTAAAAATCAAACTAAAACTGCTGTAACTTTTTTATTTCTTTATAAAAAAATGTAAATTTTGTTTAAATAATATTATTTTCATGAAATCTAATTAGAAATGTAGTTTTAAAAATTTTTCGGACGATTACTTTTAAAATTATATCAAAAAAAACGTTATTTTTTAGAAATAATGCGTTTTTCTTAAAAATCAAACAAAAACTGCTGTAACTTTTTTTATTTCTTTATAAAAAAGTGTAAATTTTGTTTAAATAATTTTATTTTCATGAAATCTAATTAGAAATGTAGTTTTAAAATTTTTCGGTCGATTATTTTTAAAATTATACCAAAAAAACGTTTTTCTTAAAAATCACACAAAAACTGCAGAAACTTTTTTATTTCTTTATAAAAAAATGTAAATTTTGTTTAAATAATTTTTATTTTCATGAAATCTAATTAGAAATGTAGTTTTAAAATTTTTCGGACGATTACTTTTAAAATTATATCAAAAAAACGTTATTTTTAGAAATAATGCGTTTTCTTAAAAATCAAACAAAAACTGCTGTAACTTTTTTATTTCTTTATAAAAAAATGTAAATTTTGTTTAAATAATTTTATTTTCATGAAATCTAATTAGAAATGTAGTTTTAAAATTTTTCGGTCGATTATTTTTAAAAATTATACCAAAAAAACGTTTTTCTTAAAAATCAAACTAAAACTGCTGTAACTTTTTTATTTCTTTATAAAAAAATGTAAATTTTGTTTAAATAATATTATTTTCATGAAATCTAATTAGAAATGTAGTTTTAAAATTTTTCGGACGATTACTTTTAAAATTATATCAAAAAAACGTTATTTTTTAGAAATAATGCGTTTTTCTTAAAAATCAAACAAAAACTGCTGTAACTTTTTTATTTCTTTATAAAAAAATGTAAATTTTGTTTAAATAATTTTTATTTTCATGAAATCTAATTAGAAATGTAGTTTTAAAATTTTTCGGTCGATTATTTTTAAAATTATACCAAAAAAACGTTTTTCCTTAAAAATCACACAAAAACTGCAGAAACTTTTTTATTTCTTTATAAAAAAATGTAAATTTGTTTAAATAATTTTATTTTCATGAAATCTAATTAGAAATGTAGTTTTAAAATTTTTCGGACGATTACTTTAAAATTATATCAAAAAAACGTTATTTTTTAGAAATAATGCGTTTTTCTTAAAAATCAAACAAAAACTGCTGTAACTTTTTTATTTCTTTATAAAAAAATGTAAATTTTGTTTAAATAATTTTATTTTCATGAAATCTAATTAGAAATGTAGTTTTTAAAATTTTTCGGTCGATTATTTTTAAAATTATACCAAAAAAACGTTTTCTTAAAAATCACACAAAAACTGCAGAAACTTTTTTATTTCTTTATAAAAAAATGTAAATTTTGTTTAAATAATTTTATTTTCATGAAATCTAATTAGAAATGTAGTTTTAAAATTTTTCGGACGATTACTTTTAAAATTATATCAAAAAAACTTTATTTTTTAGAAATAATGCGTTTTCTTAAAAATCAAACAAAAACTGCTGTAACTTTTTTATTTCTTTATAAAAAAATGTAAATTTTGTTTAAATAATTTTATTTTCATGAAATCTAATTAGAAATGTAGTTTTAAAATTTTTCGGTCGATTATTTTTAAAATTATAACCAAAAAAACGTTTTTCTTAAAAATCACACAAAAACTGCAGAAACTTTTTTATTTCTTTATAAAAAAATGTAAATTTTGTTTAAATAATTTTATTTTCATGAAATCTAATTAGAAATGTAGTTTTAAAATTTTTCGGACGATTACTTTTAAAATTATATCAAAAAAACGTTATTTTTTAGAAATAATGCGTTTTTTCTTAAAAATCAAACAAAAAGCTGCTGAAACTTTTTTATTTCTTTATAAAAAAATGTAAATTTTGTTTAAATAATTTTATTTTCATGAAATCTAATTAGAAATGTAGTTTTAAAATTTTTCGGTCGATTATTTTTAAAATTATACCAAAAAAACGTTTTTCTTAAAAATCACACAAAAACTGCAGAAACTTTTTTATTTCTTTATAAAAAAATGTAAATTTTGTTTAAATAATATTATTTTCATGAAATCTAATTAGAAATGTAGTTTTAAAAATTTTTCGGACGATTACTTTTAAAATTATATCAAAAAAACGTTATTTTTTAGAAATAATGCGTTTTTCTTAAAAATCAAACAAAAACTGCTGTAACTTTTTTATTTCTTTATAAAAAAATGTAAATTTTGTTTAAATAATTTTATTTTCATGAAATCTAATTAGAAATGTAGTTTTAAAATTTTTCGGTCGATTATTTTTAAAATTATACCAAAAAAACGTTTTTCTTAAAAATCACACAAAAACTGCAGAAACTTTTTTATTTCTTTATAAAAAAATGTAAATTTTGTTTAAATAATTTTATTTTCATGAAATCTAATTAGAAATGTAGTTTTAAAATTTTTCGGACGATTACTTTTAAAATTATATCAAAAAAACTTTATTTTTAGAAATAATGCGTTTTTCTTAAAAATCAAACAAAAACTGCTGTAACTTTTTTATTTCTTTATAAAAAAATGTAAATTTTGTTTAAATAATTTTATTTTCATGGAAATCTAATTAGAAATGTAGTTTTAAAATTTTTCGGTCGATTATTTTTAAAATTATACCAAAAAAACGTTTTTCTTAAAAATCAAACTAAAACTGCTGTAACTTTTTTATTTCTTTATAAAAAAATGTAAATTTTGTTTAAATAATATTATTTTCATGAAATCTAATTAGAAATGTAGTTTTAAAATTTTTCGGACGATTACTTTTAAAATTATATCAAAAAAACGTTTTTTTTTAGAAATAATGCGTTTTTCTTAAAAATCAAACAAAAACTGCTGTAACTTTTTTATTTCTTTATAAAAAAATGTAAATTTTGTTTAAATAATTTTATTTTCATGAAATCTAATTAGAAATGTAGTTTTAAAATTTTTCGGTCGATTATTTTTAAAATTATACCAAAAAAACGTTTTTCTTAAAAATCAAACTAAAACTGCTGTAACTTTTTTATTTCTTTATAAAAAAATGTAAATTTTGTTTAAATAATATTATTTTCATGAAATCTAATTAGAAATGTAGTTTTAAAATTTTTCGGTCGATTAGTTTTAAAATTATACCAAAAAACGTTTTTCTTAAAAATCAAACTAAAACTGCTGTAACTTTTTTATTTCTTTATAAAAAAATGTAAATTTTGTTTTAAATAATATTATTTTCATGAAATCTAATTAGAAATGTAGTTTTAAAATTTTTCGGACGATTACTTTTAAAATTATATCAAAAAAACGTTATTTTTTAGAAATAATGCGTTTTTCTTAAAAATCAAACAAAAACTGCTGTAACTTTTTTATTTCTTTATAAAAAAATGTAAATTTTGTTTAAATAATTTTATTTTCATGAAATCTAATTAGAAATGTAGTTTTAAAATTTTTCGGTCGATTATTTTTTAAAATTATACCAAAAAAACGTTTTTCTTAAAAATCACACAAAAACTGCAGAAACTTTTTTATTTCTTTATAAAAAAATGTAAATTTTGTTTAAATAATATTATTTTCATGAAATCTAATTAGAAATGTAGTTTTAAATTTTTCGGACGATTACTTTTAAAATTATATCAAAAAAACGTTATTTTTTAGAAATAATGCGTTTCTCTTAAAAATCAAACAAAAACTGCTGTAACTTTTTTATTTCTTTATAAAAAAATGTAAATTTTGTTTAAATAATTTTATTTTCATGAAATCTAATTAGAAATGTAGTTTTAAAATTTTTCGGTCGATTATTTTTAAAATTATACCAAAAAAACGTTTTTCTTAAAAATCACACAAAAACTGCAGAACTTTTTTATTTCTTTATAAAAAAATGTAAATTTTGTTTAAATAATTTTATTTTCATGAAATCTAATTAGAAATGTAGTTTTAAAATTTTTCGGACGATTACTTTTAAAATTATATCAAAAAAACGTTATTTTTTAGAAATAATGCGTTTTTCTTAAAAATCAAACAAAAACTGCTGTAACTTTTTTATTCTTTATAAAAAAATGTAAATTTTGTTTAAATAATTTTATTTTCATGAAATCTAATTAGAAATGTAGTTTTAAAATTTTTCGGTCGATTATTTTTAAAATTATACCAAAAAAACGTTTTTTCTTAAAAATCACACAAAAACTGCAGAAACTTTTTTATTTCTTTATAAAAAAATGTAAATTTTGTTTTAAATAATTTTATTTTCATGAAATCTAATTAGAAATGTAGTTTTAAATTTTTCGGACGATTACTTTTAAAATTATATCAAAAAAACGTTATTTTTTAGAAATAATGCGTTTTTCTTAAAAATCAAACAAAAACCTGCTGTAACTTTTTTATTTCTTTATAAAAAAATGTAAATTTTGTTTAAATATTTTATTTTCATGAAATCTAATTAGAAATGTAGTTTTAAAATTTTTCGGTCGATTATTTTTAAAATTATACCCAAAAAAACGTTTTTTCTTAAAAATCACACAAAACTGCAGAAACTTTTTTATTTCTTTATAAAAAAATGTAAATTCTTGTTTAAATAATTTTATTTTATGAAATCTAATTAGAAATGTAGTTTTAAAATTTTTCGGACGATTAGTTTTAAAAATTATATCAAAAAAACGTTATTTTTTAGAAATAATCGTTTTTCTTAAAAATCAAACAAAAACTGCTGTAACTTTTTTATTTCTTTATAAAAAAATGTAAATTTTGTTTAAATAATTTTATTTTCATGAAATCTAATTAGAAATGTAGTTTTAAAATTTTTCGGTCGATTATTTTTAAAATTATACCAAAAAAACGTTTTTCTTAAAAATCAAACTAAAACTGCTGTAACTTTTTTATTTCTTTATAAAAAAATGTAAATTTTGTTTAAATAATATTATTTTCATGAAATCTAATTAGAAATGTAGTTTTAAAATTTTTCGGACGATTACTTTTAAAATTATATCAAAAAAACGTTATTTTTTAGAAATAATGCGTTTTTCTTAAAAATCAAACAAAAACTGCTGTAACTTTTTTATTTCTTTATAAAAAAATGTAAATTTTGTTTAAATAATTTTATTTTCATGAAATCTAATTAGAAATGTAGTTTTAAAATTTTTCGGACGATTACTTTTAAAATTATATCAAAAAAACTTTATTTTTTAGAAATAATGCGTTTTTCTTAAAAATCAAACAAAAACTGCTGTAACTTTTTTATTTCTTTATAAAAAAATGTAAATTTTGTTTAAATAATTTTATTTTCATGAAATCTAATTAGAAATGTAGTTTTAAAATTTTTCGGTCGATTATTTTTAAATTTATACCAAAAAAACGTTTTTCTTAAAAATCAAACTAAAACTGCTGTAACTTTTTTATTTCTTTATAAAAAAATGTAAATTTTGTTTAAATAATATTATTTTCATGAAATCTAATTAGAAATGTAGTTTTAAAATTTTTCGGACGATTACTTTTAAAATTATATCAAAAAAACGTTATTTTTTAGAAATAATGCGTTTTTCTTAAAAATCAAACAAAAACTGCTGTAACTTTTTTATTTCTTTATAAAAAAATGTAAATTTTGCTTAAATAATTTTATTTTCATGAAATCTAATTAGAAATGTAGTTTTAAAATTTTTCGGTCGATTATTTTTAAAATTATACCAAAAAAACGTTTTTCTTAAAAATCACACAAAAACTGCAGAAACTTTTTTATTTCTTTATAAAAAAATGTAAATTTTGTTTAAATAATTTTATTTTCATGAAATCTAATTAGAAATGTAGTTTTAAAATTTTTCGGACGATTACTTTTAAAATTATATCAAAAAAACGTTATTTTTTAGAAATAATGCGTTTTTCTTAAAAATCAAACAAAAACTGCTGTAACTTTTTTATTTCTTTATAAAAAAATGTAAATTTTGTTTAAATAATTTTATTTTCATGAAATCTAATTAGAAATGTAGTTTTAAAATTTTTCGGTCG
Organism: Stenus bimaculatus; assembly: GCA_963971135.1. NCBI lineage: Eukaryota > Metazoa > Arthropoda > Insecta > Coleoptera > Staphylinidae > Stenus > Stenus bimaculatus. The sequence goes on from CAXARA010001543.1 coordinate 11,782, forward strand.
ATTATTTTTAAAATTATACCAAAAAAACGTTTTTCTTAAAAATCACACAAAAACTGCAGAAACTTTTTTATTTCTTTATAAAAAAATGTAAATTTTGTTTAAATAATTTTATTTTCATGAAATCTAATTAGAAATGTAGTTTTAAAATTTTTCGGACGATTACTTTTAAAATTATATCAAAAAAACGTTATTTTTTAGAAATAATGCGTTTTTCTTAAAAATCAAACAAAAACTGCTGTTACTTTTTTATTTCTTTATAAAAAAATGTAAATTTTGTTTAAATAATTTTATTTTCATGAAATCTAATTAGAAATGTAGTTTTAAAATTTTTCGGTCGATTATTTTTAAAATTATACCAAAAAAACGTTTTTCTTAAAAATCACACAAAAACTGCAGAAACTTTTTTATTTCTTTATAAAAAAATGTAAATTTTGTTTAAATAATTTTATTTTCATGAAATCTAATTAGAAATGTAGTTTTAAAATTTTTCGGACGATTACTTTTAAAATTATATCAAAAAAACGTTATTTTTTAGAAATAATGCGTTTTTCTTAAAAATCAAACAAAAACTGCTGTAACTTTTTTATTTCTTTATAAAAAAATGTAAATTTTGTTTAAATAATTTTATTTTCATGAAATCTAATTAGAAATGTAGTTTTAAAATTTTTCGGTCGATTATTTTTAAAATTATATCAAAAAAACGTTTTTCTTAAAAATCACACAAAAACTGCAGAAACTTTTTTATTTCTTTATAAAAAAATGTAAATTTTGTTTAAATAATTTTATTTTCATGAAATCTAATTAGAAATGTAGTTTTAAAATTTTTCGGACGATTACTTTTAAAATTATATCAAAAAAACTTTATTTTTTTAGAAATAATGCGTTTTTCTTAAAAATCAAACAAAAACTGCTGTAACTTTTTTATTTCTTTATAAAAAAATGTAAATTTTGTTTAAATAATTTTATTTTCATGAAATCTAATTAGAAATGTAGTTTTAAAATTTTTCGGTCGATTATTTTTAAAATTATACCAAAAAAACGTTTTTCTTAAAAATCAAACTAAAACTGCTGTAACTTTTTTATTTCTTTATAAAAAAATGTAAATTTTGTTTAAATAATTTTATTTTCATGAAATCTAATTAGAAATGTAGTTTTAAAATTTTTCGGACGATTACTTTTAAAATTATATCAAAAAAACGTTATTTTTTAGAAATAATGCGTTTTTCTTAAAAATCAAACAAAAACTGCTGTAACTTTTTTATTTCTTTATAAAAAAATGTAAATTTTGTTTAAATAATTTTATTTTCATGAAATCTAATTAGAAATGTAGTTTTAAAATTTTTCGGTCGATTATTTTTAAAATTATACCAAAAAAACGTTTTTCTTAAAAATCACACAAAAACTGCAGAAACTTTTTTATTTCTTTATAAAAAAATGTAAATTTTGTTTAAATAATTTTATTTTCATGAAATCTAATTAGAAATGTAGTTTTAAAATTTTTCGGACGATTACTTTTAAAATTATATCAAAAAAACGTTATTTTTTAGAAATAATGCGTTTTTCTTAAAAATCAAACAAAAACTGCTGTAACTTTTTTATTTCTTTATAAAAAAATGTAAATTTTGTTTAAATAATTTTATTTTCATGAAATCTAATTAGAAATGTAGTTTTAAAATTTTTCGGTCGATTATTTTTAAAATTATACCAAAAAAACGTTTTTCTTAAAAATCAAACTAAAACTGCTGTAACTTTTTTATTTCTTTACAAAAAAATGTAAATTTTGTTTAAATAATATTATTTTCATGAAATCTAATTAGAAATGTAGTTTTACAATTTTTCGGTCGATTATTTTAAAATTATACCAAAAAAACGTTTTTCTTAAAAATCACACAAAAACTGCAGAAACTTTTTTATTTCTTTATAAAAAAATGTAAATTTTGTTTAAATAATTTTATTTTCATGAAATCTAATTAGAAATGTAGTTTTAAAATTTTTCGGTCGATTATTTTTAAAATTATACCAAAAAAACGTTTTTCTTAAAAATCACACAAAAACTGCAGAAACTTTTTTATTTCTTTATAAAAAAATGTAAATTTTGTTTAAATAATTTTATTTTCATGAAATCTAATTAGAAATGTAGTTTTAAAATTTTTCGGACGATTACTTTTAAAATTATATCAAAAAAACGTTATTTTTTAGAAATAATGCGTTTTTCTTAAAATCAAACAAAAACTGCTGTAACTTTTTTATTTCTTTATAAAAAAATGTAAATTTTGTTTAAATAATTTTATTTTCATGAAATCTAATTAGAAATGTAGTTTTAAAATTTTTCGGTCGATTATTTTAAAATTATACCAAAAAAACGTTTTTCTTAAAAATCACACAAAAACTGCAGAAACTTTTTTATTTCTTTATAAAAAAATGTAAATTTTGTTTAAATAATTTTATTTTCATGAAATCTAATTAGAAATGTAGTTTTAAAATTTTTCGGACGATTACTTTTAAAATTATATCAAAAAACGTTATTTTTTAGAAATAATGCGTTTTTCTTAAAAATCAAACAAAAACTGCTGTAACTTTTTTATTTCTTTATAAAAAAATGTAAATTTTGTTTAAATAATTTTATTTTCATGAAATCTAATTAGAAATGTAGTTTTAAAATTTTTCGGTCGATTATTTTTAAAATTATATCAAAAAAACGTTTTTCTTAAAAATCACACAAAAACTGCAGAAACTTTTTTATTTCTTTATAAAAAAAATGTAAATTTGTTTAAATAATTTTATTTTCATGAAATCTAATTAGAAATGTAGTTTTAAAATTTTTCGGACGATTACTTTTAAAATTATATCAAAAAACTTTATTTTTTAGAAATAATGCGTTTTTCTTAAAATCAAACAAAAACTGCTGTAACTTTTTTATTTCTTTATAAAAAAATGTAAATTTTGTTTAAATAATTTTATTTTCATGAAATCTAATTAGAAATGTAGTTTTAAAATTTTTCGGTCGATTATTTTTAAAATTATACCAAAAAAAACGTTTTTCTTAAAATCACTCAAAAACTGCAGAAACTTTTTTATTTCTTTATAAAAAAATGTAAATTTTGTTAAATAATTTTATTTCATGAAATCTAATTAGAAATGTAGTTTTAAAATTTTTCGGACGATTACTTTTAAAATTATATCAAAAAAACGTTATTTTTTAGAAATAATGCGTTTTTCTTAAAAATCAAACAAAAACTGCTGTAACTTTTTTATTTCTTTATAAAAAAATGTAAATTTTGTTTAAATAATTTTATTTTCATGAAATCTAATTAGAAATGTAGTTTTAAAATTTTCGGTCGATTATTTTTAAAATTATACCAAAAAAACGTTTTTCTTAAAAATCACACAAAAACTGCAGAAACTTTTTTATTTCTTTATAAAAAAATGTAAATTTTGTTTAAATAATTTTATTTTCATGAAATCTAATTAGAAATGTAGTTTTAAAATTTTTCGGACGATTACTTTTAAAATTATATCAAAAAAACGTTATTTTTAGAAATAATGCGTTTTTCTTAAAAATCAAACAAAAACTGCTGTAACTTTTTTATTTCTTTATAAAAAAATGTAAATTTTGTTTAAATAATTTTATTTCATGAAATCTAATTAGAAATGTAGTTTTAAAATTTTCGGTCGATTATTTTTAAAATTATACCAAAAAAACGTTTTTCTTAAAAATCACACAAAAACTGCAGAAACTTTTTTATTTCTTTATAAAAAAATGTAAATTTTGTTTAAATAATTTTATTTTCATGAAATCTAATTAGAAATGTAGTTTTAAAATTTTTCGGTCGATTATTTTTAAAATTATATCAAAAAAACGTTTTTCTTAAAAATCACACAAAAACTGCAGAAACTTTTTTATTTCTTTATAAAAAAATGTAAATTTTGTTTAAATAATTTTATTTTCATGAAATCTAATTAGAAATGTAGTTTTAAAATTTTTCGGACGATTACTTTTAAAATTATATCAAAAAAACTTTATTTTTTAGAAATAATGCGTTTTTCTTAAAAATCAAACAAAAACTGCTGTAACTTTTTTATTTCTTTATAAAAAAATGTAAATTTTGTTTAAATAATTTTATTTTCATGAAATCTAATTAGAAATGTAGTTTTAAAATTTTTCGGTCGATTATTTTTAAAATTATACCAAAAAAACATTTTTCTTAAAAATCAAACTAAAACTGCTGTAACTTTTTTATTTCTTTATAAAAAAATGTAAATTTTGTTTAAATAATATTATTTTCATGAAATCTAATTAGAAATGTAGTTTTAAAATTTTTCGGACGATTACTTTTAAAATTATATCAAAAAAACGTTATTTTTTAGAAATAATGCGTTTTTCTTAAAAATCAAACAAAAACTGCTGTAACTTTTTTATTTCTTTATAAAAAAATGTAAATTTTGTTTAAATAATTTTATTTTCATGAAATCTAATTAGAAATGTAGTTTTAAAATTTTTCGGTCGATTATTTTTAAAATTATACCAAAAAAACGTTTTTCTTAAAAATCAAACTAAAACTGATGTAACTTTTTTATTTCTTTATAAAAAAATGTAAATTTTGTTTAAATAATATTATTTTCATGAAATCTAATTAGAAATGTAGTTTTAAAATTTTTCGGACGATTACTTTTAAAATTATATCAAAAAAACGTTATTTTTTAGAAATAATGCGTTTTTCTTAAAAATCAAACAAAAACTGCTGTAACTTTTTTATTTCTTTATAAAAAAATGTAAATTTTGTTTAAATAATTTTATTTTCATGAAATCTAATTAGAAATGTAGTTTTAAAATTTTTCGGTCGATTATTTTTAAAATTATACCAAAAAAACGTTTTTCTTAAAAATCAAACTAAAACTGCTGTAACTTTTTTATTTCTTTATAAAAAAATGTAAATTTTGTTTAAATAATATTATTTTCATGAAATCTAATTAGAAATGTAGTTTTAAAATTTTTCGGACGATTACTTTTAAAATTACATCAAAAAAACTTTATTTTTTAGAAATAATGCGTTTTTCTTAAAAATCAAACAAAAACTGCTGTAACTTTTTTATTTCTTTATAAAAAAATGTAAATTTTGTTTAAATAATTTTATTTTCATGAAATCTAATTAGAAATGTAGTTTTAAAATTGTAGTTTTAAAATTTTTCGGTCGATTATTTTTAAAATTATACCAAAAAAACGTTTTTCTTAAAAATCACACAAAAACTGCAGAAACTTTTTTATTTCTTTATAAAAAAATGTAAATTTTGTTTAAATAATTTTATTTTCATGAAATCTAATTAGAAATGTAGTTTTAAAATTTTTCGGACGATTACTTTTAAAATTATATCAAAAAAACGTTATTTTTTAGAAATAATGCGTTTTTCTTAAAAATCAAACAAAAACTGCTGTAACTTTTTTATTTCTTTATAAAAAAATGTAAATTTTGTTTAATTAATTTTATTTTCATGAAATCTAATTAGAAATGTAGTTTTAAAATTTTTCGGTCGATTATTTTTAAAATTATACCAAAAAAACGTTTTTCTTAAAAATCACACAAAAACTGCAGAAACTTTTTTATTTCTTTATAAAAAAATGTAAATTTTGTTTAAATAATTTTATTTTCATGAAATCTAATTAGAAATGTAGTTTTAAAATTTTTCGGACGATTACTTTTAAAATTATATCAAAAAAACTTTATTTTTTAGAAATAATGCGTTTTTCTTAAAAATCAAACAAAAACTGCTGTAACTTTTTTATTTCTTTATAAAAAAATGTAAATTTTGTTTAAATAATTTTATTTTCATGAAATCTAATTAGAAATGTAGTTTTAAAATTTTTCGGACGATTACTTTTAAAATTATATCAAAAAAACGTTATTTTTTAGAAATAATGCGTTTTTCTTAAAAATCAAACAAAAACTGCTGTAACTTTTTTATTTTGTTTAAATAATTTTATTTTCATGAAATCTAATTAGAAATGTAGTTTTAAAATTTTTCGGACGATTACTTTTAAAATTATATCAAAAAAACTTTATTTTTTAGAAATAATGCGTTTTTCTTAAAAATCAAACAAAAACTGCTGTAACTTTTTTATTTCTTTATAAAAAAATGTAAATTTTGTTTAAATAATTTTATTTTCATGAAATCTAATTAGAAATGTAGTTTTAAAATTTTTCGGACGATTACTTTTAAAATTATATCAAAAAAACGTTATTTTTTAGAAATAATGCGTTTTTCTTAAAAATCAAACAAAAACTGCTGTAACTTTTTTATTTCTTTATAAAAAAATGTAAATTTTGTTTAAATAATTTTATTTTCATGAAATCTAATTAGAAATGTAGTTTTAAAATTTTTCGGTCGATTATTTTTAAAATTATACCAAAAAAAACGTTTTTCTTAAAAATCACACAAAAACTGCAGAAACTTTTTTATTTCTTTATAAAAAAATGTAAATTTTGTTTAAATAATTTTATTTTTATGAAATCTAATTAGAAATGTAGTTTTAAAATTTTTCGGACGATTACTTTTAAAATTATATCAAAAAAACGTTATTTTTTAGAATGAATGCGTTTTTCTTAAAAATCAAACAAAAACTGCTGTAACTTTTTTATTTCTTTATAAAAAAATGTAAATTTTGTTTAAATAATATTATTTTCATGAAATCTAATTAGAAATGTAGTTTTAAAATTTTTCGGACGATTACTTTTAAAATTATATCAAAAAAACTTTATTTTTTAGAAATAATGCGTTTTTCTTAAAAATCAAACAAAAACTGCTGTAACTTTTTTATTTCTTTATAAAAAAATGTAAATTTTGTTTAAATAATATTATTTTAATGAAATCTAATTAGAAATGTAGTTTTAAAATTTTTCGGACGATTACTTTTAAAATTATATCAAAAAAACTTTATTTTTTAGAAATAATGCGTTTTTCTTAAAAATCAAACAAAAACTGCTGTAACTTTTTTATTTCTTTATAAAAAAATGTAAATTTTGTTTAAATAATTTTATTTTCATGAAATCTAATTAGAAATGTAGTTTTAAAATTTTTCGGTCGATTATTTTTAAAATTATACCAAAAAAACGTTTTTCTTAAAAATCACACAAAAACTGCAGAAACTTTTTTATTTCTTTATAAAAAAATGTAAATTTTGTTTAAATAATTTTATTTTTATGAAATCTAATTAGAAATGTAGTTTTAAAATTTTTCGGACGATTACTTTTAAAATTATATCAAAAAAACGTTATTTTTTAGAATGAATGCGTTTTTCTTAAAAATCAAACAAAAACTGCTGTAACTTTTTTATTTCTTTATAAAAAAATGTAAATTTTGTTTAAATAATTTTATTTTCATGAAATCTAATTAGAAATGTAGTTTTAAAATTTTTCGGTCGATTATTTTTAAAATTATACGAAAAAAACGTTTTTCTTAAAAATCACACAAAAACTGCAGAAACTTTTTTATTTCTTTATAAAAAAATGTAAATTTTGTTTAAATAATTTTATTTTCATGAAATCTAATTAGAAATGTAGTTTTAAAATTTTTCGGACGATTACTTTTAAAATTATATCAAAAAAACGTTATTTTTTAGAAATAATGCGTTTTTCTTAAAAATCAAACAAAAACTGCTGTAACTTTTTTATTTCTTTATAAAAAAATGTAAATTTTGTTTAAATAATTTTATTTTCATGAAATCTAATTAGAAATGTAGTTTTAAAATTTTTCGGTCGATTATTTTTAAAATTATACCAAAAAAACGTTTTTCTTAAAAATCAAACTAAAACTGCTGTAACTTTTTTATTTCTTTATAAAAAAATGTAAATTTTGTTTAAATAATATTATTTTCATGAAATCTAATTAGAAATGTAGTTTTAAAATTTTTCGGACGATTACTTTTAAAATTATATCAAAAAAACGTTATTTTTTAGAAATAATGCGTTTTTCTTAAAAATCAAACAAAAACTGCTGTAACTTTTTTATTTCTTTATAAAAAAATGTAAATTTTGTTTAAATAATTTTATTTTCATGAAATCTAATTAGAAATGTAGTTTTAAAATTTTTCGGTCGATTATTTTTAAAATTATACCAAAAAAACGTTTTTCTTAAAAAACACACAAAAACTGCAGAAACTTTTTTATTTCTTTATAAAAAAATGTAAATTTTGTCTAAATAATTTTATTTTCATGAAATCTAATTAGAAATGTAGTTTTAAAATTTTTCGGACGATTACTTTTAAAATTATATCAAAAAAACGTTATTTTTTAGAAATAATGCGTTTTTCTTAAAAATCAAACAAAAACTGCTGTAACTTTTTTATTTCTTTATAAAAAAATGTAAATTTTGTTTAAATAATTTTATTTTCATGAAATCTAATTAGAAATGTAGTTTTAAAATTTTTCGGTCGATTATTTTTAAAATTATACCAAAAAAACGTTTTTCTTAAAAATCAAACTAAAACTGCTGTAACTTTTTTATTTCTTTATAAAAAAATGTAAATTTTGTTTAAATAATATTATTTTCATGAAATCTAATTAGAAATGTAGTTTTAAAATTTTTCGGACGATTACTTTTAAAATTATATCAAAAAAACTTTATTTTTTAGAAATAATGCGTTTTTCTTAAAAATCAAACAAAAACTGCTGTAACTTTTTTATTTCTTTATAAAAAAATGTAAATTTTGTTTAAATAATTTTATTTTCATGAAATCTAATTAGAAATGTAGTTTTAAAATTTTTCGGTCGATTATTTTTAAAATTATACCAAAAAAACGTTTTTCTTAAAAATCACACAAAAACTGCAGAAACTTTTTTATTTCTTTATAAAAAAATGTAAATTTTGTTTAAATAATTTTATTTTCATGAAATCAAATTAGAAATGTAGTTTTAAAATTTTTCGGTCGATTATTTTTAAAATTATACCAAAAAAACGTTTTTCTTAAAAATCACACATAAACTGCAGAAACTTTTTTATTTCTTTATAAAAAAATGTAAATTTTGTTTAAATAATTTTATTTTTATGAAATCTAATTAGAAATGTAGTTTTAAAATTTTTCGGACGATTACTTTTAAAATTATATCAAAAAAACTTTATTTTTTAGAAATAATGCGTTTTTCTTAAAAATCAAACAAAAACTGCTGTAACTTTTTTATTTCTTAATAAAAAAGTGTAAATTTTGTTTAAATAATTTTATTTTCATGAAATCTAATTAGAAATGTAGTTTTAAAATTTTTCGGACGATTACTTTTAAAATTATATCAAAAAAACGTTATTTTTTAGAAATAATGCGTTTTTCTTAAAAATCAAACAAAAACTGCTGTAACTTTTTTATTTCTTTATAAAAAAATTTAAATTTTGTTTAAATAATTTTATTTTCATGAAATCTAATTAGAAATGTAGTTTTAAAATTTTTCGGTCGATTATTTTTAAAATTATACCAAAAAAACGTTTTTCTTAAAAATCACACAAAAACTGCAGAAACTTTTTTATTTCTTTATAAAAAAATGTAAATTTTGTTTAAATAATTTTATTTTCATGAAATCTAATTAGAAATGTAGTTTTAAAATTTTTCGGACGATTACTTTTAAAATTATATCAAAAAAACGTTATTTTTTACAAATAATGCGTTTTTCTTAAAAATCAAACAAAAACTGCTGTAACTTTTTTATTTCTTTATAAAAAAATGTAAATTTTGTTTAAATAATTTTATTTTCATGAAATCTAATTAGAAATGTAGTTTTAAAATTTTTCGGTCGATTATTTTTAAAATTATACCAAAAAAACGTTTTTCTTAAAAATCACACAAAAACTGCAGAAACTTTTTTATTTCTTTATAAAAAAATGTAAATTTTGTTTAAATAATTTTATTTTCATGAAATCTAATTAGAAATGTAGTTTTAAAATTTTTCGGACGATTACTTTTAAAATTATATCAAAAAAACGTTATTTTTTAGAAATAATGCGTTTTTCTTAAAAATCAAACAAAAACTGCTGTAACTTTTTTATTTCTTTATAAAAAAATGTAAATTTTGTTTAAATAATTTTATTTTCATGAAATCTAATTAGAAATGTAGTTTTAAAATTTTTCGGTCGATTATTTTTAAAATTATACCAAAAAAACGTTTTTCTTAAAAATCACACAAAAACTGCAGAAACTTTTTTATTTCTTTATAAAAAAATGTAAATTTTGTTTAAATAATTTTATTTTCATGAAATCTAATTAGAAATGTAGTTTTAAAATTTTTCGGACGATTACTTTTAAAATTATATCAAAAAAACGTTATTTTTTAGAAATAATGCGTTTTTCTTAAAAATCAAACAAAAACTGCTGTAACTTTTTTATTTCTTTATAAAAAAATGTAAATTTTGTTTAAATAATTTTATTTTCATGAAATCTAATTAGAAATGTAGTTTTAAAATTTTTCGGTCGATTATTTTTAAAATTATACCAAAAAAACGTTTTTCTTAAAAATCAAACTAAAACTGCTGTAACTTTTTTATTTCTTTATAAAAAAATGTAAATTTTGTTTAAATAATATTATTTTCATGAAATCTAATTAGAAATGTAGTTTTAAAATTTTTCGGACGATTACTTTTAAAATTATATCAAAAAAACGTTATTTTTTAGAAATAATGCGTTTTTCTTAAAAATCAAACAAAAACTGCTGTAACTTTTTTATTTCTTTATAAAAAAATGTAAATTTTGTTTAAATAATTTTATTTTCATGAAATCTAATTAGAAATGTAGTTTTAAAATTTTTCGGTCGATTATTTTTAAAATTATACCAAAAAAACGTTTTTCTTAAAAATCAAACTAAAACTGCTGTAACTTTTTTATTTCTTTATAAAAAAATGTAAATTTTGTTTAAATAATATTATTTTCATGAAATCTAATTAGAAATGTAGTTTTAAAATTTTTCGGACGATTACTTTTAAAATTATATCAAAAAAACGTTATTTTTTAGAAATAATGCGTTTTTCTTAAAAATCAAACTAAAACTGCTGTAACTTTTTTATTTCTTTATAAAAAAATGTAAATTTTGTTTAAATAATATTATTTTCATGAAATCTAATTAGAAATGTAGTTTTAAAATTTTTCGGACGATTACTTTTAAAATTATATCAAAAAAACGTTATTTTTTAGAAATAATGCGTTTTTCTTAAAAATCAAACAAAAACTGCTGTAACTTTTTTATTTCTTTATAAAAAAATGTAAATTTTGTTTAAATAATTTTATTTTCATGAAATCTAATTAGAAATGTAGTTTAAAATTTTTCGGTCGATTATTTTTAAAATTATACCAAAAAAACATTTTTCTTAAAAATCAAACTAAAACTGCTGTAACTTTTTTATTTCTTTATAAAAAAATGTAAATTTTGTTTAAATAATATTATTTTCATGAAATCTAATTAGAAATGTAGTTTTAAAATTTTTCGGATGATTACTTTTAAAATTATATCAAAAAAACGTTATTTTTTAGAAATAATGCGTTTTTCTTAAAAATCAAACAAAAACTGCTGTAACTTTTTTATTTCTTTATAAAAAATGTAAATTTTGTTTAAATAATTTTATTTTCATGAAATCTAATTAGAAATGTAGTTTTAAAATTTTTCGGTCGATTATTTTTAAAATTATACCAAAAAAACGTTTTTCTTAAAAATCAAACTAAAACTGCTGTAACTTTTTTATTTCTTTATAAAAAAATGTAAATTTTGTTTAAATAATATTATTTTCATGAAATCTAATTAGAAATGTAGTTTTAAAATTTTTCGGACGATTACTTTTAAAATTATATCAAAAAAACGTTATTTTTTAGAAATAATGCGTTTTTCTTAAAAATCAAACAAAAACTGCTGTAACTTTTTTATTTCTTTATAAAAAAATGTAAATTTTGTTTAAATAATTTTATTTTCATGAAATCTAATTAGAAATGTAGTTTTAAAATTTTTCGGTCGATTATTTTTAAAATTATACCAAAAAAACGTTTTTCTTAAAAATCAAACTAAAACTGCTGTAACTTTTTTATTTCTTTATAAAAAAATGTAAATTTTGTTTAAATAATATTATTTTCATGAAATCTAATTAGAAATGTAGTTTTAAAATTTTTCGGACGATTACTTTTAAAATTATATCAAAAAAACGTTATTTTTTAGAAATAATGCGTTTTTCTTAAAAATCAAACAAAAACTGCTGTAACTTTTTTATTTCTTTATAAAAAAATGTAAATTTTGTTTAAATAATTTTATTTTCATGAAATCTAATTAGAAATGTTGTTTTAAAATTTTTCGGTCGATTATTTTTAAAATTATACCAAAAAAAACGTTTTTCTTAAAAATCAAACTAAAACTGCTGTAACTTTTTTATTTCTTTATAAAAAAATGTAAATTTTGTTTAAATAATATTATTTTCATGAAATCTAATTAGAAATGTAGTTTTAAAATTTTTCGGACGATTACTTTTAAAATTATATCAAAAAAACGTTATTTTTTAGAAATAATGCGTTTTTCTTAAAAATCAAACAAAAACTGCTGTAACTTTTTTATTTCTTTATAAAAAAATGTAAATTTTGTTTAAATAATTTTATTTTCATGAAATCTAATTAGAAATGTAGTTTTAAAATTTTTCGGTCGATTATTTTTAAAATTATACCAAAAAAACGTTTTTCTTAAAAATCAAACTAAAACTGCTGTAACTTTTTTATTTCTTTATAAAAAAATGTAGATTTTGTTTAAATAATATTATTTTCATGAAATCTAAGTAGAAATGTAGTTTTAAAATTTTTCGGACGATTACTTTTAAAATTATATCAAAAAAACGTTATTTTTTAGAAATAATGCGTTTTTCTTAAAAATCAAACAAAAACTGCTGTAACTTTTTTATTTCTTTATAAAAAAATGTAAATTTTGTTTAAATAATTTTATTTTCATGAAATCTAATTAGAAATGTAGTTTTAAAATTTTTCGGTCGATTATTTTTAAAATTATACCAAAAAAACGTTTTTCTTAAAAATCAAACTAAAACTGCTGTAACTTTTTTATTTCTTTATAAAAAAATGTAAATTTTGTTTAAATAATATTATTTTCATGAAATCTAATTAGAAATGTAGTTTTAAAATTTTTCGGACGATTACCTTTAAAATTATATCAAAAAAACGTTATTTTTTAGAAATAATGCGTTTTTCTTAAAAATCAAACAAAAACTGCTGTAACTTTTTTATTTCTTTATAAAAAAATGTAAATTTTGTTTAAATAATTTTATTTTCATGAAATCTAATTAGAAATGTAGTTTTAAAATTTTTCGGTCGATTATTTTTAAAATTATACCAAAAAAACGTTTTTCTTAAAAATCACACAAAAACTGCAGAAACTTTTTTATTTCTTTATAAAAAAATGTAAATTTTGTTTAAATAATTTTATTTTCATGAAATCTAATTAGAAATGTAGTTTTAAAATTTTTCGGACGATTACTTTTAAAATTATATCAAAAAAAACGTTATTTTTTAGAAATAATGCGTTTTTCTTAAAAATCAAACAAAAACTGCTGTAACTTTTTTATTTCTTTATAAAAAAATGTAAATTTTGTTTAAATAATTTTATTTTCATGAAATCTAATTAGAAATGTAGTTTTAAAATTTTTCGGTCGATTATTTTTAAAATTATACCAAAAAAACGTTTTTCTTAAAAATCACACAAAAACTGCAGAAACTTTTTTATTTCTTTATAAAAAAATGTAAATTTTGTTTAAATAATTTTATTTTCATGAAATCTAATTAGAAATGTAGTTTTAAAATTTTTCGGACGATTACTTTTAAAATTATATCAAAAAAACGTTATTTTTTAGAAATAATGCGTTTTTCTTAAAAATCAAACAAAAACTGCTGTAACTTTTTTATTTCTTTATAAAAAAATGTAAATTTTGTTTAAATAATTTTATTTTCATGAAATCTAATTAGAAATGTAGTTTTAAAATTTTTCGGTCGATTATTTTTAAAATTATACCAAAAAAACGTTTTTCTTAAAAATCAAACTAAAACTGCTGTAACTTTTTTATTTCTTTATAAAAAAATGTAAATTTTGTTTAAATAATATTATTTTCATGAAATCTAATTAGAAATGTAGTTTTAAAATTTTTCGGACGATTACTTTTAAAATTATATCAAAAAAACGTTATTTTTTAGAAATAATGCGTTTTTCTTAAAAATCAAACAAAAACTGCTGTAACTTTTTTATTTCTTTATAAAAAAATGTAAATTTTGTTTAAATAATTTTATTTTCATGAAATCTAATTAGAAATGTAGTTTTAAAATTTTTCGGTCGATTATTTTTAAAATTATACCAAAAAAAACGTTTTTCTTAAAAATCAAACTAAAACTGCTGTAACTTTTTTATTTCTTTATAAAAAAATGTAAATTTTGTTTAAATAATATTATTTTCATGAAATCTAATTAGAAATGTAGTTTTAAAATTTTTCGGATGATTACTTTTAAAATTATATCAAAAAAACGTTATTTTTTAGAAATAATGCGTTTTTCTTAAAAATCAAACAAAAACTGCTGTAACTTTTTTATTTCTTTATAAAAAAATGTAAATTTTGTTTAAATAATTTTATTTTCATGAAATCTAATTAGAAATGTAGTTTTAAAATTTTTCGGTCGATTATTTTTAAAATTATACCAAAAAAACGTTTTTCTTAAAAATCAAACTAAAACTGCTGTAACTTTTTTATTTCTTTATAAAAAAATGTAAATTTTGTTTAAATAATTTTATTTTCATGAAATCTAATTAGAAATGTAGTTTTAAAATTTTTCGGTCGATTATTTTTAAAATTATACGAAAAAAACGTTTTTCTTAAAAATCACACAAAAACTGCAGAAACTTTTTTATTTCTTTATAAAAAAATGTAAATTTTGTTTAAATAATTTTATTTTCATGAAATCTAATTAGAAATGTAGTTTTAAAATTTTTCGGACGATTACTTTTAAAATTATATCAAAAAAACGTTATTTTTTAGAAATAATGCGTTTTTCTTAAAAATCAAACAAAAACTGCTGTAACTTTTTTATTTCTTTATAAAAAAATGTAAATTTTGTTTAAATAATTTTATTTCATGAAATCTAATTAGAAATGTAGTTTTAAAATTTTTCGGTCGATTATTTTTAAAATTATACCAAAAAAAACGTTTTTCTTAAAAATCAAACTAAAACTGCTGTAACTTTTTTATTTCTTTATAAAAAAATGTAAATTTTGTTTAAATAATATTATTTTCATGAAATCTAATTATAAATGTAGTTTTAAAATTTTTCGGACGATTACTTTTAAAATTATATCAAAAAAACGTTATTTTTTAGAAATAATGCGTTTTTCTTAAAAATCAAACAAAAACTGCTGTAACTTTTTTATTTCTTTATAAAAAAATGTAAATTTTGTTTAAATAATTTTATTTTCATGAAATCTAATTAGAAATGTAGTTTTAAAATTTTTCGGTCGATTATTTTTAAAATTATACCAAAAAAACGTTTTTCTTAAAAATCAAACCAAAACTGCTGTAACTTTTTTATTTCTTTATAAAAAAATGTAAATTTTGTTTAAATAATATTATTTTCATGAAATCTAATTAGAAATGTAGTTTTAAAATTTTTCGGACGATTACTTTTAAAATTATATCAAAAAAACGTTATTTTTTAGAAATAATGCGTTTTTCTTAAAAATCAAACAAAAACTGCTGTAACTTTTTTATTTCTTTATAAAAAAATGTAAATTTTGTTTAAATAATTTTATTTTCATGAAATCTAATTAGAAATGTAGTTTTAAAATTTTTCGGTCGATTATTTTTAAAATTATACCAAAAAAACGTTTTTCTTAAAAATCACACAAAAACTGCAGAAACTTTTTTATTTCTTTATAAAAAAATGTAAATTTTGTTTAAATAATTTTATTTGCATGAAATCTAATTAGAAATGTAGTTTTAAAATTTTTCGGACGATTACTTTTAAAATTATATCAAAAAAACGTTATTTTTTAGAAATAATGCGTTTTTAAAATCAAACAAAAACTGCTGTAACTTTTTTATTTCTTTATAAAAAAATGTAAATTTTGTTTAAATAATTTTATTTTCATGAAATCTAATTAGAAATGTAGTTTTAAAATTTTTCGGTCGATTATTTTTAAAATTATACCAAAAAAACGTTTTTCTTAAAAATCAAACTAAAACTGCTGTAACTTTTTTATTTCTTTATAAAAAAATGTAAATTTTGTTTAAATAATATTATTTTCATGAAATCTAATTAGAAATGTAGTTTTAAAATTTTTCGGACGATTACTTTTAAAATTATATCAAAAAAACGTTATTTTTTAGAAATAATGCGTTTTTCTTAAAAATCAAACAAAAACTGCTGTAACTTTTTTATTTCTTTATAAAAAAATGTAAATTTTGTTTAAATAATTTTATTTTCATGAAATCTAATTAGAAATGTAGTTTTAAAATTTTTCGGTCGATTATTTTTAAAATTATACCAAAAAAACGTTTTTCTTAAAATCACACAAAAACTGCAGAAACTTTTGTATTTCTTTATAAAAAAATGTAAATTTTGTTTAAATAATTTTATTTTCATGAAATCTAATTAGAAAGGTAGTTTTAAAATTTTTCGGACGATTACTTTTAAAATTATATCAAAAAAACGTTATTTTTTAGAAATAATGCGTTTTTCTTAAAAATCAAACAAAAACTGCTGTAACTTTTTTATTTCTTTATAAAAAAATGTAAATTTTGTTTAAATAATTTTATTTTCATGAAATCTAATTAGAAATGTAGTTTTCAAATTTTTCGGTCGATTATTTTTAAAATTATACCAAAAAAACGTTTTTCTTAAAAATCACACAAAAACTGCAGAAACTTTTTTATTTCTTTATAAAAAAATGTAAATTTTGTTTAAATAATATTATTTTCATGAAATCTAATTAGAAATGTAGTTTTAAAATTTTTCGGACGATTACTTTTAAAATTATATCAAAAAAACGTTATTTTTTAGAAATAATGCGTTTTTCTTAAAAATCAAACAAAAACTGCTGTAACTTTTTTATTTCTTTATAAAAAAATGTAAATTTTGTTTAAATAATTTTATTTTCATGAAATCTAATTAGAAATGTAGTTTTAAAATTTTTCGGTCGATTATTTTTAAAATTATACCAAAAAAACGTTTTTCTTAAAAATCAAACCAAAACTGCTGTAACTTTTTTATTTCTTTATAAAAAAATGTAAATTTTGTTTAAATAATATTATTTTCATGAAATCTAATTAGAAATGTAGTTTTAAAATTTTTCGGACGATTACTTTTAAAATTATATCAAAAAAACGTTATTTTTTAGAAATAATGCGTTTTTCTTAAAATCAAACAAAAACTGCTGTAACTTTTTTATTTCTTTATAAAAAAATGTAAATTTTGTTTAAATAATTTTATTTTCATGAAATCTAATTAGAAATGTAGTTTTAAAATTTTCGGTCGATTATTTTTAAAATTATACCAAAAAAACGTTTTTCTTAAAAATCACACAAAAACTGCAGAAACTTTTTTATTTCTTTATAAAAAAATGTAAATTTTGTTTAAATAATTTTATTTGCATGAAATCTAATTAGAAATGTAGTTTTAAAATTTTTCGGACGATTACTTTTAAAATTATATCAAAAAAACGTTATTTTTTAGAAATAATGCGTTTTTCTTAAAAATCAAACAAAAACTGCTGTAACTTTTTTATTTCTTTATAAAAAAATGTAAATTTTGTTTAAATAATTTTATTTTCATGAAATCTAATTAGAAATGTAGTTTTAAAATTTTTCGGTCGATTATTTTTAAAATTATACCAAAAAAACGTTTTTCTTAAAAATCAAACTAAAACTGCTGTAACTTTTTTATTTCTTTATAAAAAAATGTAAATTTTGTTTAAATAATATTATTTTCATGAAATCTAATTAGAAATGTAGTTTTAAAATTTTTCGGACGATTACTTTTAAAATTATATCAAAAAAACGTTATTTTTTAGAAATAATGCGTTTTTCTTAAAAATCAAACAAAAACTGCTGTAACTTTTTTATTTCTTTATAAAAAAATGTAAATTTTGTTTAAATAATTTTATTTTCATGAAATCTAATTAGAAATGTAGTTTTAAAATTTTTCGGTCGATTATTTTTAAAATTATACCAAAAAAACGTTTTTCTTAAAAATCACACAAAAACTGCAGAAACTTTTGTATTTCTTTATAAAAAAATGTAAATTTTGTTTAAATAATTTTATTTTCATGAAATCTAATTAGAAAGGTAGTTTTAAAATTTTTCGGACGATTACTTTTAAAATTATATCAAAAAAACGTTATTTTTTAGAAATAATGCGTTTTTCTTAAAAATCAAACAAAAACTGCTGTAACTTTTTTATTTCTTTATAAAAAAATGTAAATTTTGTTTAAATAATTTTATTTTCATGAAATCTAATTAGAAATGTAGTTTTAAAATTTTTCGGTCGATTATTTTTAAAATTATACCAAAAAAACGTTTTTCTTAAAAATCACACAAAAACTGCAGAAACTTTTTTATTTCTTTATAAAAAAATGTAAATTTTGTTTAAATAATTTTATTTTCATGAAATCTAATTAGAAATGTAGTTTTAAAATTTTTCGGACGATTACTTTTAAAATTATATCAAAAAAACTTTATTTTTTAGAAATAATGCGTTTTTCTTAAAAATCAAACAAAAACTGCTGTAACTTTTTTATTTCTTTATAAAAAAATGTAAATTTTGTTTAAATAATTTTATTTTCATGAAATCTAATTAGAAATGTAGTTTTAAAATTTTTCGGTCGATTATTTTTAAAATTATACCAAAAAAACGTTTTTCTTAAAAATCACACAAAAACTGCAGAAACTTTTTTATTTCTTTATAAAAAAATGTAAATTTTGTTTAAATAATTTTATTTTCATGAAATCTAATTAGAAATGTAGTTTTAAAATTTTTCGGACGATTACTTTTAAAATTATATCAAAAAAACGTTATTTTTTAGAAATAATGCGTTTTTCTTAAAAATCAAACAAAAACTGCTGTAACTTTTTTATTTCTTTATAAAAAAATGTAAATTTTGTTTAAATAATTTTATTTTCATGAAATCTAATTAGAAATGTAGTTTTAAAATTTTTCGGTCGATTATTTTTAAAATTATACCAAAAAAACGTTTTTCTTAAAAATCACACAAAAACTGCAGAAACTTTTTTATTTCTTTATAAAAAAATGTAAATTTTGTTTAAATAATATTATTTTCATGAAATCTAATTAGAAATGTAGTTTTAAAATTTTTCGGACGATTACTTTTAAAATTATATCAAAAAAACGTTATTTTTTAGAAATAATGCGTTTTTCTTAAAAATCAAACAAAAACTGCTGTAACTTTTTTATTTCTTTATAAAAAAATGTAAATTTTGTTTAAATAATTTTATTTTCATGAAATCTAATTAGAAATGTAGTTTTAAAATTTTTCGGTCGATTATTTTTAAAATTATACCAAAAAAACGTTTTTCTTAAAAATCACACAAAAACTGCAGAAACTTTTTTATTTCTTTATAAAAAAATGTAAATTTTGTTTAAATAATTTTATTTTCATGAAATCTAATTAGAAATGTAGTTTTAAAATTTTTCGGACGATTACTTTTAAAATTATATCAAAAAAACTTTATTTTTTAGAAATAATGCGTTTTTCTTAAAAATCAAACAAAAACTGCTGTAACTTTTTTATTTCTTTATAAAAAAATGTAAATTTTGTTTAAATAATTTTATTTTCATGAAATCTAATTAGAAATGTAGTTTTAAAATTTTTCGGTCGATTATTTTTAAAATTATACCAAAAAAACGTTTTTCTTAAAAATCAAACTAAAACTGCTGTAACTTTTTTATTTCTTTATAAATAAATGTAAATTTTGTTTAAATAATATTATTTTCATGAAATCTAATTAGAAATGTAGTTTTAAAATTTTTCGGACGATTACTTTTAAAATTATATCAAAAAAACGTTATTTTTTAGAAATAATGCGTTTTTCTTAAAAATCAAACAAAAACTGCTGTAACTTTTTTATTTCTTTATAAAAAAATGTAAATTTTGTTTAAATAATTTTATTTTCATGAAATCTAATTAGAAATGTAGTTTTAAAATTTTTCGGTCGATTATTTTTAAAATTATACCAAAAAAACGTTTTTCTTAAAAATCAAACTAAAACTGCTGTAACTTTTTTATTTCTTTATAAAAAAATGTAAATTTTGTTTAAATAATATTATTTTCATGAAATCTAATTAGAAATGTAGTTTTAAAATTTTTCGGACGATTACTTTTAAAATTATATCAAAAAAACGTTATTTTTTAGAAATAATGCGTTTTTCTTAAAAATCAAACAAAAACTGCTGTAACTTTTTTATTTCTTTATAAAAAAATGTAAATTTTGTTTAAATAATTTTATTTTCATGAAATCTAATTAGAAATGTAGTTTTAAAATTTTTCGGTCGATTATTTTTAAAATTATACCAAAAAAACGTTTTTCTTAAAAATCACACAAAAACTGCAGAAACTTTTTTATTTCTTTATAAAAAAATGTAAATTTTGTTTAAATAATTTTATTTTCATGAAATCTAATTAGAAATGTAGTTTTAAAATTTTTCGGACGATTACTTTTAAAATTATATCAAAAAAACGTTATTTTTTAGAAATAATGCGTTTTTCTTAAAAATCAAACAAAAACTGCTGTAACTTTTTTATTTCTTTATAAAAAAATGTAAATTTTGTTTAAATAATTTTATTTTCATGAAATCTAATTAGAAATGTAGTTTTAAAATTTTTCGGTCGATTATTTTTAAAATTATACCAAAAAAACGTTTTTCTTAAAAATCACACAAAAACTGCAGAAACTTTTTTATTTCTTTATAAAAAAATGTAAATTTTGTTTAAATAATTTTATTTTCATGAAATCTAATTAGAAATGTAGTTTTAAAATTTTTCGGACGATTACTTTTAAAATTATATCAAAAAAACTTTATTTTTTAGAAATAATGCGTTTTTCTTAAAAATCAAACAAAAACTGCTGTAACTTTTTTATTTCTTTATAAAAAAATGTAAATTTTGTTTAAATAATTTTATTTTCATGAAATCTAATTAGAAATGTAGTTTTAAAATTTTTCGGTCGATTATTTTTAAAATTATACCAAAAAAACGTTTTTCTTAAAAATCACACAAAAACTGCAGAAACTTTTTTATTTCTTTATAAAAAAATGTAAATTTTGTTTAAATAATTTTATTTTCATGAAATCTAATTAGAAATGTAGTTTTAAAATTTTTCGGTCGATTATTTTTAAAATTATACCAAAAAAACGTTTTTCTTAAAAATCAAACAAAAACTGCTGTAACTTTTTTATTTCTTTATAAAAAAATGTAAATTTTGTTTAAATAATTTTATTTTCATGAAATCTAATTAGAAATGTAGTTTTAAAATTTTTCGGTCGATTATTTTTAAAATTATACCAAAAAAACGTTTTTCTTAAAAATCACACAAAAACTGCAGAAACTTTTTTATTTCTTTATAAAAAAATGTAAATTTTGTTTAAATAATTTTATTTTCATGAAATCTAATTAGAAATGTAGTTTTAAAATTTTTCGGACGATTACTTTTAAAATTATATCAAAAAAACTTTATTTTTTAGAAATAATGCGTTTTTCTTAAAAATCAAACAAAAACTGCTGTAACTTTTTTATTTCTTTATAAAAAAATGTAAATTTTGTTTAAATAATTTTATTTTCATGAAATCTAATTAGAAATGTAGTTTTAAAATTTTTCGGTCGATTATTTTTAAAATTATACCAAAAAAACGTTTTTCTTAAAAATCAAACTAAAACTGCTGTAACTTTTTTATTTCTTTATAAAAAAATGTAAATTTTGTTTAAATAATATTATTTTCATGAAATCTAATTAGAAATGTAGTTTTAAAATTTTTCGGACGATTACTTTTAAAATTATATCAAAAAAACGTTATTTTTTAGAAATAATGCGTTTTTCTTAAAAATCAAACAAAAACTGCTGTAACTTTTTTATTTCTTTATAAAAAAATGTAAATTTTGTTTAAATAATTTTATTTTCATGAAATCTAATTAGAAATGTAGTTTTAAAATTTTTCGGTCGATTATTTTTAAAATTATACCAAAAAAAACGTTTTTCTTAAAAATCAAACTAAAACTGCTGTAACTTTTTTATTTCTTTATAAAAAAATGTAAATTTTGTTTAAATAATATTATTTTCATGAAATCTAATTAGAAATGTAGTTTTAAAATTTTTCGGACGATTACTTTTAAAATTATATCAAAAAAACGTTATTTTTTAGAAATAATGCGTTTTTCTTAAAAATCAAACAAAAACTGCTGTAACTTTTTTATTTCTTTATAAAAAAATGTAAATTTTGTTTAAATAATTTTATTTTCATGAAATCTAATTAGAAATGTAGTTTTAAAATTTTTCGGTCGATTATTTTTAAAATTATACCAAAAAAACGTTTTTCTTAAAAATCAAACTAAAACTGCTGTAACTTTTTTATTTCTTTATAAAAAAATGTAAATTTTGTTTAAATAATATTATTTTCATGAAATCTAATTAGAAATGTAGTTTTAAAATTTTTCGGACGATTACTTTTAAAATTATATCAAAAAAACGTTATTTTTTAGAAATAATGCGTTTCTCTTAAAAATCAAACAAAAACTGCTGTAACTTTTTTATTTCTTTATAAAAAAATGATTTTGTTTAAATAATTTTATTTTCATAAAATCTAATTAGAAATGTAGTTTTAAAATTTTTCGGTCGATTATTTTTAAAATTATACCAAAAAAACGTTTTTCTTAAAAATCACACAAAAACTGCAGAAACTTTTTTATTTCTTTATAAAAAAATGTAAATTTTGTTTAAATAATTTTATTTTCATGAAATCTAATTAGAAATGTAGTTTTAAAATTTTTCGGACGATTACTTTTAAAATTATATCAAAAAAACGTTATTTTTTAGAAATAATGCGTTTTTCTTAAAAATCAAACAAAAACTGCTGTAACTTTTTTATTTCTTTATAAAAAAATGTAAATTTTGTTTAAATAATTTTATTTTCATGAAATCTAATTAGAAATGTAGTTTTAAAATTTTTCGGTCGATTATTTTTAAAATTATACCAAAAAAACGTTTTTCTTAAAAATCACACAAAAACTGCAGAAACTTTTTTATTTCTTTATAAAAAAATGTAAATTTTGTTTAAATAATTTTATTTTCATGAAATCTAATTAGAAATGTAGTTTTAAAATTTTTCGGACGATTACTTTTAAAATTATATCAAAAAAACGTTATTTTTTAGAAATAATGCGTTTTTCTTAAAAATCAAACAAAAACTGCTGTAACTTTTTTATTTCTTTATAAAAAAATGTAAATTTTGTTTAAATAATTTTATTTTCATGAAATCTAATTAGAAATGTAGTTTTAAAATTTTTCGGTCGATTATTTTTAAAATTATACCAAAAAAACGTTTTTCTTAAAAATCAAACTAAAACTGCTGTAACTTTTTTATTTCTTTATAAAAAAATGTAAATTTTGTTTAAATAATATTATTTTCATGAAATCTAATTAGAAATGTAGTTTTAAAATTTTTCGGACGATTACTTTTAAAATTATATCAAAAAAACGTTATTTTTTAGAAATAATGCGTTTTTCTTAAAAATCAAACAAAAACTGCTGTAACTTTTTTATTTCTTTATAAAAAAATGTAAATTTTGTTTAAATAATTTTATTTTCATGAAATCTAATTAGAAATGTAGTTTTAAAATTTTTCGGTCGATTATTTTTAAAATTATACCAAAAAAACATTTTTCTTAAAAATCAAACTAAAACTGCTGTAACTTTTTTATTTCTTTATAAAAAAATGTAAATTTTGTTTAAATAATATTATTTTCATGAAATCCAATTAGAAATGTAGTTTTAAAATTTTTCGGACGATTACTTTTAAAATTATATCAAAAAAACGTTATTTTTTAGAAATAATGCGTTTTTCTTAAAAATCAAACAAAAACTGCTGTAACTTTTTTATTTCTTTATAAAAAAATGTAAATTTTGTTTAAATAATTTTATTTTCATGAAATCTAATTAGAAATGTAGTTTTAAAATTTTTCGGTCGATTATTTTTAAAATTATACCAAAAAAACGTTTTTCTTAAAAATCAAACTAAAACTGCTGTAACTTTTTTATTTCTTTATAAAAAAATGTAAATTTTGTTTAAATAATATTATTTTCATGAAATCTAATTAGAAATGTAGTTTTAAAATTTTTCGGACGATTACTTTTAAAATTATATCAAAAAAACGTTATTTTTTAGAAATAATGCGTTTTTCTTAAAAATCAAACAAAAACTGCTGTAACTTTTTTATTTCTTTATAAAAAAATGTAAATTTTGTTTAAATAATTTTATTTTCATGAAATCTAATTAGAAATGTAGTTTTAAAATTTTTCGGTCGATTATTTTTAAAATTATACCAAAAAAACGTTTTTCTTAAAAATCACACAAAAACTGCAGAAACTTTTTTATTTCTTTATAAAAAAATGTAAATTTTGTTTAAATAATTTTATTTTCATGAAATCTAATTAGAAATGTAGTTTTAAAATTTTTCGGACGATTACTTTTAAAATTATATCAAAAAAACGTTATTTTTTAGAAATAATGCGTTTTTGTAGTTTTAAAATTTTTCGGTCGATTATTTTTAAAATTATACCAAAAAAACGTTTTTCTTAAAAATCAAACTAAAACTGCTGTAACTTTTTTATTTCTTTATAAAAAAATGTAAATTTTGTTTAAATAATATTATTTTCATGAAATCTAATTAGAAATGTAGTTTTAAAATTTTTCGGACGATTACTTTTAAAATTATATCAAAAAAACGTTATTTTTTAGAAATAATGCGTTTTTCTTAAAAATCAAACAAAAACTGCTGTAACTTTTTTATTTCTTTATAAAAAAATGTAAATTTTGTTTAAATAATTTTATTTTCATGAAATCTAATTAGAAATGTAGTTTTAAAATTTTTCGGTCGATTATTTTTAAAATTATACCAAAAAAACGTTTTTCTTAAAAATCAAACTAAAACTGCTGTAACTTTTTTATTTCTTTATAAAAAAATGTAAATTTTGTTTAAATAATATTATTTTCATGAAATCTAATTAGAAATGTAGTTTTAAAATTTTTCGGACGATTACTTTTAAAATTATATCAAAAAAACGTTATTTTTTAGAAATAATGCGTTTTTCTTAAAAATCAAACAAAAGCTGCTGTAACTTTTTTATTTCTTTATAAAAAAATGTAAATTTTGTTTAAATAATTTTATTTTCATGAAATCTAATTAGAAATGTAGTTTTAAAATTTTTCGGTCGATTATTTTTAAAATTATACCAAAAAACGTTTTTCTTAAAAATCAAACTAAAACTGCTGTAACTTTTTTATTTCTTTATAAAAAAATGTAAATTTTGTTTAAATAATATTATTTTCATGAAATCTAATTAGAAATGTAGTTTTAAAATTTTTCGGACGATTACTTTTAAAATTATATCAAAAAAACGTTATTTTTTAGAAATAATGCGTTTTTCTTAAAAATCAAACAAAAACTGCTGTAACTTTTTTATTTCTTTATAAAAAAATGTAAATTTTGTTAAAATAATTTTATTTTCATGAAATCTAATTAGAAATGTAGTTTTAAAATTTTTCGGTCGATTATTTTTAAAATTATACCAAAAAAACGTTTTTCTTAAAAATCAAACTAAAACTGCTGTAACTTTTTTATTTCTTTATAAAAAAATGTAAATTTTGTTTAAATAATATTATTTTCATGAAATCTAATTAGAAATGTAGTTTTAAAATTTTTCGGACGATTACTTTTAAAATTATATCAAAAAAACGTTATTTTTTAGAAATAATGCGTTTTTCTTAAAAATCAAACAAAAACTGCTGTAACTTTTTTATTTCTTTATAAAAAAATGTAAATTTTGTTTAAATAATTTTATTTTCATGAAATCTAATTAGAAATGTAGTTTTAAAATTTTTCGGTCGATTATTTTTAAAATTATACCAAAAAAACGTTTTTCTTAAAAATCACACAAAAACTGCAGAAACTTTTTTATTTCTTTATAAAAAAATGTAAATTTTGTTTAAATAATTTTATTTTCATGAAATCTAATTAGAAATGTAGTTTTAAAATTTTTCGGACGATTACTTTTAAAATTATATCAAAAAAACGTTATTTTTTAGAAATAATGCGTTTTTCTTAAAAATCAAACAAAAACTGCTGTAACTTTTTTATTTCTTTATAAAAAAATGTAAATTTTGTTTAAATAATTTTATTTTCATGAAATCTAATTAGAAATGTAGTTTTAAAATTTTTCGGTCGATTATTTTTAAAATTATACCAAAAAAACGTTTTTCTTAAAAATCACACAAAAACTGCAGAAACTTTTTTATTTCTTTATAAAAAAATGTAAATTTTGTTTAAATAATTTTATTTTCATGAAATCTAATTAGAAATGTAGTTTTAAAATTTTTCGGACGATTACTTTTAAAATTATATCAAAAAAACGTTATTTTTTAGAAATAATGCGTTTTTCTTAAAAATCAAACAAAAACTGCTGTAACTTTTTTATTTCTTTATAAAAAAATGTAAATTTTGTTTAAATAATTTTATTTTCATGAAATCTAATTAGAAATGTAGTTTTAAAATTTTTCGGTCGATTATTTTTAAAATTATACCAAAAAAACGTTTTTCTTAAAAATCAAACTAAAACTGCTGTAACTTTTTTATTTCTTTATAAAAAAATGTAAATTTTGTTTAAATAATATTATTTTCATGAAATCTAATTAGAAATGTAGTTTTAAAATTTTTCGGACGATTACTTTTAAAATTATATCAAAAAAACGTTATTTTTTAGAAATAATGCGTTTTTCTTAAAAATCAAACAAAAACTGCTGTAACTTTTTTATTTCTTTATAAAAAAATGTAAATTTTGTTTAAATAATTTTATTTTCATGAAATCTAATTAGAAATGTAGTTTTAAAATTTTTCGGTCGATTATTTTTAAAATTATACCAAAAAAACGTTTTTCTTAAAAATCACACAAAAACTGCAGAAACTTTTTTATTTCTTTATAAAAAAATGTAAATTTTGTTTAAATAATTTTATTTTCATGAAATCTAATTAGAAATGTAGTTTTAAAATTTTTCGGACGATTACTTTTAAAATTATATCAAAAAAACGTTATTTTTTAGAAATAATGCGTTTTTCTTAAAAATCAAACAAAAACTGCTGTAACTTTTTTATTTCTTTATAAAAAAATGTAAATTTTGTTTAAATAATTTTATTTTCATGAAATCTAATTAGAAATGTAGTTTTAAAATTTTTCGGTCGATTATTTTTAAAATTATACCAAAAAAACGTTTTTCTTAAAAATCACACAAAAACTGCAGAAACTTTTTTATTTCTTTATAAAAAAATGTAAATTTTGTTTAAATAATTTTATTTTCATGAAATCTAATTAGAAATGTAGTTTTAAAATTTTTCGGACGATTACTTTTAAAATTATATCAAAAAAACTTTATTTTTTAGAAATAATGCGTTTTTCTTAAAAATCAAACAAAAACTGCTGTAACTTTTTTATTTCTTTATAAAAAAATGTCAATTTTGTTTAAATAATTTTATTTTCATGAAATCTAATTAGAAATGTAGTTTTAAAATTTTTCGGACGATTACTTTTAAAATTATATCAAAAAAACGTTATTTTTTAGAAATAATGCGTTTTTCTTAAAAATCAAACAAAAACTGCTGTAACTTTTTTATTTCTTTATAAAAAAATGTAAATTTTGTTTAAATAATTTTATTTTCATGAAATCTAATTAGAAATGTAGTTTTAAAATTTTTCGGTCGATTATTTTTAAAATTATACCAAAAAAACCTTTTTCTTAAAAATCAAACTAAAACTGCTGTAACTTTTTTATTTCTTTATAAAAAAATGTAAATTTTGTTTAAATAATTTTATTTTCATGAAATCTAATTAGAAATGTAGTTTTAAAATTTTTCGGTCGATTATTTTTAAAATTATACCAAAAAAACGTTTTTCTTAAAAATCAAACTAAAACTGCTGTAACTTTTTTATTTCTTTATAAAAAAATGTAAATTTTGTTTAAATAATATTATTTTCATGAAATCTAATTAGAAATGTAGTTTTAAAATTTTTCGGACGATTACTTTTAAAATTATATCAAAAAAACGTTATTTTTTAGAAATAATGCGTTTTTCTTAAAAATCAAACAAAAGCTGCTGTAACTTTTTTATTTCTTTATAAAAAAATGTAAATTTTGTTTAAATAATTTTATTTTCATGAAATCTAATTAGAAATGTAGTTTTAAAATTTTTCGGTCGATTATTTTTAAAATTATACCAAAAAACGTTTTTCTTAAAAATCAAACTAAAACTGCTGTAACTTTTTTATTTCTTTATAAAAAAATGTAAATTTTGTTTAAATAATATTATTTTCATGAAATCTAATTAGAAATGTAGTTTTAAAATTTTTCGGACGATTACTTTTAAAATTATATCAAAAAAACGTTATTTTTTAGAAATAATGCGTTTTTCTTAAAAATCAAACAAAAACTGCTGTAACTTTTTTATTTCTTTATAAAAAAATGTAAATTTTGTTAAAATAATTTTATTTTCATGAAATCTAATTAGAAATGTAGTTTTAAAATTTTTCGGTCGATTATTTTTAAAATTATACCAAAAAAACGTTTTTCTTAAAAATCAAACTAAAACTGCTGTAACTTTTTTATTTCTTTATAAAAAAATGTAAATTTTGTTTAAATAATATTATTTTCATGAAATCTAATTAGAAATGTAGTTTTAAAATTTTTCGGACGATTACTTTTAAAATTATATCAAAAAAACGTTATTTTTTAGAAATAATGCGTTTTTCTTAAAAATCAAACAAAAACTGCTGTAACTTTTTTATTTCTTTATAAAAAAATGTAAATTTTATTTAAATAATTTTATTTTCATGAAATCTAATTAGAAATGTAGTTTTAAAATTTTTCGGTCGATTATTTTTAAAATTATACCAAAAAAACGTTTTTCTTAAAAATCACACAAAAACTGCAGAAACTTTTTTATTTCTTTATAAAAAAATGTAAATTTTGTTTAAATAATTTTATTTTCATGAAATCTAATTAGAAATGTAGTTTTAAAATTTTTCGGACGATTACTTTTAAAATTATATCAAAAAAACGTTATTTTTTAGAAATAATGCGTTTTTCTTAAAAATCAAACAAAAACTGCTGTAACTTTTTTATTTCTTTATAAAAAAATGTAAATTTTGTTTAAATAATTTTATTTTCATGAAATCTAATTAGAAATGTAGTTTTAAAATTTTTCGGTCGATTATTTTTAAAATTATACCAAAAAAACGTTTTTCTTAAAAATCACACAAAAACTGCAGAAACTTTTTTATTTCTTTATAAAAAAATGTAAATTTTGTTTAAATAATTTTATTTTCATGAAATCTAATTAGAAATGTAGTTTTAAAATTTTTCGGACGATTACTTTTAAAATTATATCAAAAAAACGTTATTTTTTAGAAATAATGCGTTTTTCTTAAAAATCAAACAAAAACTGCTGTAACTTTTTTATTTCTTTATAAAAAAATGTAAATTTTGTTTAAATAATTTTATTTTCATGAAATCTAATTAGAAATGTAGTTTTAAAATTTTTCGGTCGATTATTTTTAAAATTATACCAAAAAAACGTTTTTCTTAAAAATCAAACTAAAACTGCTGTAACTTTTTTATTTCTTTATAAAAAAATGTAAATTTTGTTTAAATAATATTATTTTCATGAAATCTAATTAGAAATGTAGTTTTAAAATTTTTCGGACGATTACTTTTAAAATTATATCAAAAAAACGTTATTTTTTAGAAATAATGCGTTTTTCTTAAAAATCAAACAAAAACTGCTGTAACTTTTTTATTTCTTTATAAAAAAATGTAAATTTTGTTTAAATAATTTTATTTTCATGAAATCTAATTAGAAATGTAGTTTTAAAATTTTTCGGTCGATTATTTTTAAAATTATACCAAAAAAACGTTTTTCTTAAAAATCACACAAAAACTGCAGAAACTTTTTTATTTCTTTATAAAAAAATGTAAATTTTGTTTAAATAATTTTATTTTCATGAAATCTAATTAGAAATGTAGTTTTAAAATTTTTCGGACGATTACTTTTAAAATTATATCAAAAAAACGTTATTTTTTAGAAATAATGCGTTTTTCTTAAAAATCAAACAAAAACTGCTGTAACTTTTTTATTTCTTTATAAAAAAATGTAAATTTTGTTTAAATAATTTTATTTTCATGAAATCTAATTAGAAATGTAGTTTTAAAATTTTTCGGTCGATTATTTTTAAAATTATACCAAAAAAACGTTTTTCTTAAAAATCACACAAAAACTGCAGAAACTTTTTTATTTCTTTATAAAAAAATGTAAATTTTGTTTAAATAATTTTATTTTCATGAAATCTAATTAGAAATGTAGTTTTAAAATTTTTCGGACGATTACTTTTAAAATTATATCAAAAAAACTTTATTTTTTAGAAATAATGCGTTTTTCTTAAAAATCAAACAAAAACTGCTGTAACTTTTTTATTTCTTTATAAAAAAATGTCAATTTTGTTTAAATAATTTTATTTTCATGAAATCTAATTAGAAATGTAGTTTTAAAATTTTTCGGACGATTACTTTTAAAATTATATCAAAAAAACGTTATTTTTTAGAAATAATGCGTTTTTCTTAAAAATCAAACAAAAACTGCTGTAACTTTTTTATTTCTTTATAAAAAATGTAAATTTTGTTTAAATAATTTATTTTCATGAAATCTAATTAGAAATGTAGTTTTAAAATTTTTCGGTCGATTATTTTTAAAATTATACCAAAAAAACCTTTTTCTTAAAAATCAAACTAAAACTGCTGTAACTTTTTTATTTCTTTATAAAAAAATGTAAATTTTGTTTAAATAATATTATTTTCATGAAATCTAATTAGAAATGTAGTTTTAAATTTTTCAGACGATTACTTTTAAAATTATATCAAAAAAACGTTATTTTTTAGAAATAATGCGTTTTTCTTAAAAATCAAACAAAAACTGCTGTAACTTTTTTATTTCTTTATAAAAAAATGTAAATTTTGTTTAAATAATTTTATTTCATGAAATCTAATTAGAAATGTAGTTTTAAAATTTTTCGGTCGATTATTTTTAAAATTATACCAAAAAAAACGTTTTTCTTAAAATCAAACTAAAACTGCTGTAACTTTTTTATTTCTTTATAAAAAATGTAAATTTTGTTTAAATAATATTATTTTCATGAAATCTAATTAGAAATGTAGTTTTAAAATTTTTCGGACGATTACTTTTAAAATTATATCAAAAAAACGTTATTTTTTAGAAATAATGCGTTTTCTTAAAAATCAAACAAAAACTGCTGTAACTTTTTATTTCTTTATAAAAAAATGTAAATTTTGTTTAAATAATTTATTTCATGAAATCTAATTAGAAATGTAGTTTTAAAATTTTTCGGTCGATTATTTTTAAATTATACCAAAAAAACGTTTTTCTTAAAAATCAAACTAAAACTGCTGTAACTTTTTTATTTCTTTATAAAAAAATGTAAATTTTGATTAAATAATATTATTTTCATGAAATCTAATTAGAAATGTAGTTTTAAAATTTTCGGACGATTACTTTTAAAATTATATCAAAAAAACGTTATTTTTTAGAAATAATGCGTTTTTCTTAAAATCAAACAAAAACTGCTGTAACTTTTTTATTTCTTTATAAAAAATGTAAATTTTGTTTAAATAATTTTATTTTCATGAAATCTAATTAGAAATGTAGTTTTAAAATTTTTCGGTCGATTATTTTTAAATTATACCAAAAAAAACGTTTTTCTTAAAAATCAAACTAAACTGCTGTAACTTTTTTATTTCTTTATAAAAAAATGTAAATTAAAAAAATGTAAATTTTGTTTAAATAATATTATTTTCATGAAATCTAATTAGAAATGTAGTTTTAAAATTTTTCGGACGATTACTTTTAAAATTATATCAAAAAAACGTTATTTTTTAGAAATAATGCGTTTTTCTTAAAAATCAAACAAAAAACTGCTGTAACTTTTTTATTTCTTTATAAAAAAATGTAAATTTTGTTTAAATAATTTTATTTTCATGAAATCTAATTAGAAATGTAGTTTTAAAATTTTTCGGTCGATTATTTTTAAAATTATACCAAAAAAACGTTTTTTTTAAAAATCAAACTAAAACTGCTGTAACTTTTTTATTTCTTTATAAAAAAATGTAAATTTTGTTTAAATAATATTATTTTCATGAAATCTAATTAGAAATGTAGTTTTAAAATTTTTCGGACGATTACTTTTAAAATTATATCAAAAAAACGTTATTTTTTAGAAATAATGCGTTTTTCTTAAAAATCAAACAAAAACTGCTGTAACTTTTTTATTTCTTTATAAAAAAATGTAAATTTTGTTTAAATAATTTTATTTTCATGAAATCTAATTAGAAATGTAGTTTTAAAATTTTTCGGTCGATTATTTTTAAAATTATACCAAAAAAACGTTTTTCTTAAAAATCAAACTAAAACTGTTGTAACTTTTTTATTTCTCTATAAAAAAATGTAAATTTTGTTTAAATAATATTATTTTCATGAAATCTAATTAGAAATGTAGTTTTAAAATTTTTCGGACGATTACTTTTAAAATTATATCAAAAAAACGTTATTTTTTAGAAATAATGCGTTTTTCTTAAAAATCAAACAAAAACTGCTGTAACTTTTTTATTTCTTTATAAAAAAATGTAAATTTTGTTTAAATAATTTTATTTTCATGAAATCTAATTAGAAATGTAGTTTTAAAATTTTTCGGTCGATTATTTTTAAAATTATACCAAAAAAAACGTTTTTCTTAAAAATCAAACTAAAACTGCTGTAACTTTTTTATTTCTTTATAAAAAAATGTAAATTTTGTTTAAATAATATTATTTTCATGAAATCTAATTAGAAATGTAGTTTAAAATTTTTCGGACGATTACTTTTAAAATTATATCAAAAAAACGTTATTTTTAGAAATAATGCGTTTTTCTTAAAAATCAAACAAAAACTGCTGTAACTTTTTTATTTCTTTATAAAAAAATGTAAATTTTGTTTAAATAATTTTATTTTCATGAAATCTAATTAGAAATGTAGTTTTAAAATTTTTCGGTCGATTATTTTTAAAATTATACCAAAAAAAACGTTTTTCTTAAAAATCAAACTAAAACTGCTGTAACTTTTTATTTCTTTATAAAAAATGTAAATTTTGTTTAAATAATATTATTTTCATGAAATCTAATTAGAAATGTAGTTTTAAAATTTTTCGGACGATTACTTTTAAAATTATATCAAAAAAACGTTATTTTTTAGAAATAATGCGTTTTTCTTAAAAATCAAACAAAAACTGCTGTAACTTTTTTATTTCTTTATAAAAAAATGTAAATTTTATTTAAATAATTTTATTTTCATGAAATCTAATTAGAAATGTAGTTTTAAAATTTTTCGGTCGATTATTTTTAAAATTATACCAAAAAAAACGTTTTTCTTAAAAATCAAACTAAAACTGCTGTAACTTTTTTATTTCTTTATAAAAAAATGTAAATTTTGTTTAAATAATATTATTTTCATGAAATCTAATTAGAAATGTAGTTTTAAAATTTTTCGGACGATTACTTTTAAAATTATATCAAAAAAACGTTATTTTTTAGAATAATGCGTTTTTCTTAAAAATCAAACAAAAACTGCTGTAACTTTTTTATTTCTTTATAAAAAAATGTAAATTTTGTTTAAATAATTTTATTTTCATGAAATCTAATTAGAAATGAAGTTTTAAAATTTTTCGGTCGATTATTTTTAAAATTATACCAAAAAAAACGTTTTTCTTAAAAATCAAACTAAAACTGCTGTAACTTTTTTATTTCTTTATAAAAAAATGTAAATTTTGTTTAAATAATATTATTTTCATGAAATCTAATTAGAAATGTAGTTTAAAATTTTTCGGACGATTACTTTTAAAATTATATCAAAAAAACGTTATTTTTTAGAAATAATGCGTTTTTCTTAAAATCAAACAAAAACTGCTGTAACTTTTTTATTTCTTTATAAAAAAATGTAAATTTTGTTTAAATAATTTTATTTTCATGAAATCTAATTAGAAATGTAGTTTTAAAATTTTTCGGTCGATTATTTTTAAAATTATACCAAAAAAACGTTTTTCTTAAAAATCACACAAAAACTGCAGAAACTTTTTTATTTTTTTATAAAAAAATGTAAATTTTGTTTAAATAATTTTATTTTCATGAAATCTAATTAGAAATGTAGTTTTAAAATTTTTCGGACGATTACTTTTAAAATTATATCAAAAAAACGTTATTTTTTAGAAATAATGCGTTTTTCTTAAAAATCAAACAAAAACTGCTGTAACTTTTTTATTTCTTTATAAAAAAATGTAAATTTTGTTTAAATAATTTTATTTTCATGAAATCTAATTAGAAATGTAGTTTTAAAATTTTTCGGTCGATTATTTTTAAAATTATACCAAAAAAACGTTTTTCTTAAAAATCACACAAAAACTGCAGAAACTTTTTTATTTCTTTATAAAAAAATGTAAATTTTGTTTAAATAATTTTATTTTCATGAAATCTAATTAGAAATGTAGTTTTAAAATTTTTCGGACGATTACTTTTAAAATTATATCAAAAAAACGTTATTTTTTAGAAATAATGCGTTTTTCTTAAAAATCAAACAAAAACTGCTGTAACTTTTTTATTTCTTTATAAAAAAATGTAAATTTTGTTTAAATAATTTTATTTTCATGAAATCTAATTAGAAATGTAGTTTTAAAATTTTTCGGTCGATTATTTTTAAAATTATACCAAAAAAACGTTTTCTTAAAATCAAACTAAAACTGCTGTAACTTTTTTATTTCTTATAAAAAAATGTAAATTTTGTTTAAATAATATTATTTTCATGAAATCTAATTAGAAATGTAGTTTTAAAATTTTTCGGACGATTACTTTTAAAATTATATCAAAAAAACGTTATTTTTTAGAAATAATGCGTTTTCTTAAAATCAAACAAAAACTGCTGTAACTTTTTTATTTCTTTATAAAAAAATGTAAATTTTGTTTAAATAATTTTATTTTCATGAAATCTAATTAGAAATGTAGTTTTAAAATTTTTCGGTCGATTATTTTAAAATTATACCAAAAAAACGTTTTTCTTAAAAATCACACAAAAACTGCAGAAACTTTTTTATTTCTTTATAAAAAAATGTAAATTTTGTTTAAATAATTTTATTTTCATGAAATCTAATTAGAAATGTAGTTTAAAATTTTTCGGACGATTACTTTTAAAATTATATCAAAAAAACGTTATTTTTTAGAAATAATGCGTTTTTCTTAAAAATCAAACAAAAACTGCTGTAACTTTTTTATTTCTTTATAAAAAAATGTAAATTTTGTTTAAATAATTTTATTTTCATGAAATCTAATTAGAAATGTAGTTTTAAAATTTTTCGGTCGATTATTTTTAAAATTATACCAAAAAAACGTTTTTCTTAAAAATCACACAAAAACTGCAGAAACTTTTTTATTTCTTTATAAAAAAATGTAAATTTTGTTTAAATAATTTTATTTTCATGAAATCTAATTAGAAATGTAGTTTTAAAATTTTTCGGACGATTACTTTTAAAATTATATCAAAAAAACTTTATTTTTTAGAAATAATGCGTTTTTCTTAAAATCAAACAAAAACTGCTGTAACTTTTTTATTTCTTTATAAAAAAATGTAAATTTTGTTTAAATAATTTTATTTTCATGAAATCTAATTAGAAATGTAGTTTTAAAATTTTTCGGACGATTACTTTTAAAATTATATCAAAAAAACGTTATTTTTTAGAAATAATGCGTTTTTCTTAAAAATCAAACAAAAACTGCTGTAACTTTTTTATTTCTTTATAAAAAAATGTAAATTTTGTTTAAATAATTTTATTTTCATGAAATCTAATTAGAAATGTAGTTTTAAAATTTTTCGGTCGATTATTTTTAAAATTATACCAAAAAAACGTTTTTCTTAAAAATCAAACTAAAACTGCTGTAACTTTTTTATTTCTTTATAAAAAAATGTAAATTTTGTTTAAATAATATTATTTTCATGAAATCTAATTAGAAATGTAGTAATAAAATTTTTCGGACGATTACTTTTAAAATTATATCAAAAAAACGTTATTTTTTAGAAATAATGCGTTTTTCTTAAAAATCAAACAAAAACTGCTGTAACTTTTTTATTTCTTTATAAAAAAATGTAAATTTTGTTTAAATAATTTTATTTTCATGAAATCTAATTAGAAATGTAGTTTTAAAATTTTTCGGTCGATTATTTTTAAAATTATACCAAAAAAACGTTTTTCTTAAAAATCAAACTAAAACTGCTGTAACTTTTTTATTTCTTTATAAAAAAATGTAAATTTTGTTTAAATAATATTATTTTCATGAAATCTAATTAGAAATGTAGTTTTAAAATTTTTCGGACGATTACTTTTAAAATTATATCAAAAAAAACGTTATTTTTAGAAATAATGCGTTTTTCTTAAAAATCAAACAAAAACTGCTGTAACTTTTTTATTTCTTTATAAAAAAATGTAAATTTTGTTTAAATAATTTTATTTTCATGAAATCTAATTAGAAATGTAGTTTTAAAAATTTTTCGGTCGATTATTTTTAAAATTATACCAAAAAAACGTTTTTCTTAAAAATCAAACTAAAACTGCTGTAACTTTTTTATTTCTTTATAAAAAAATGTAAATTTTGTTTAAATAATATTATTTTCATGAAATCTAATTAGAAATGTAGTTTTAAAATTTTTCGGACGATTACTTTTAAAATTATATCAAAAAAACGTTATTTTTTAGAAATAATGCGTTTTTCTTAAAAATCAAACAAAAACTGCTGTAACTTTTTTATTTCTTTATAAAAAAATGTAAATTTTGTTTAAATAATTTTATTTTCATGAAATCTAATTAGAAATGTAGTTTTAAAATTTTTCGGTCGATTATTTTTAAAATTATACCAAAAAAACGTTTTTCTTAAAAATCAAACTAAAACTGCTGTAACTTTTTTATTTCTTTATAAAAAAATGTAAATTTTGTTTAAATAATATTATTTTCATGAAATCTAATTAGAAATGTAGTTTTAAAATTTTTCGGACGATACTTTTAAAATTATATCAAAAAAAACGTTATTTTTAGAAATAATGCGTTTTTCTTAAAAATCAAACAAAAACTGCTGTAACTTTTTTATTTCTTTATAAAAAAATGTAAATTTTGTTTAAATAATTTTATTTTCATGAAATCTAATTAGAAATGTAGTTTTAAAATTTTTCGGTCGATTATTTTTAAAATTATACCAAAAAAACGTTTTTCTTAAAAATCAAACTAAAACTGCTGTAACTTTTTTATTTTTTTATAAAAAAATGTAAATTTTGTTTAAATAATATTATTTTCATGAAATCTAATTAGAAATGTAGTTTTAAAATTTTTCGGACGATTACTTTTAAAATTATATCAAAAAA
>CAXARA010001544.1:0-107895 GCA_963971135.1 Stenus bimaculatus
AAAAAACGTTTTTCTTAAAAATCACACAAAAACTGCAGAAACTTTTTTATTTCTTTATAAAAAAATGTAAATTTTGTTTAAATAATTTTATTTTCATGAAATCTAATTAGAAATGTAGTTTTAAAATTTTTCGGACGATTACTTTTAAAATTATATCAAAAAAACGTTATTTTTTAGAAATAATGCGTTTTTCTTAAAAATCAAACAAAAACTGCTGTAACTTTTTTATTTCTTTATAAAAAAATGTAAATTTTGTTTAAATAATTTTATTTTCATGAAATCTAATTAGAAATGTAGTTTTAAAATTTTTCGGTCGATTATTTTTAAAATTATACCAAAAAAACGTTTTTCTTAAAAATCACACAAAAACTGCAGAAACTTTTTTATTTCTTTATAAAAAAATGTAAATTTTGTTTAAATAATATTATTTTCATGAAATCTAATTAGAAATGTAGTTTTAAAATTTTTCGGACGATTACTTTTAAAATTATATCAAAAAAACGTTATTTTTTAGAAATAATGCGTTTTTCTTAAAAATCAAACAAAAACTGCTGTAACTTTTTTATTTCTTTATAAAAAAATGTAAATTTTGTTTAAATAATTTTATTTTCATGAAATCTAATTAGAAATGTAGTTTTAAAATTTTTCGGTCGATTATTTTTAAAATTATACCAAAAAAACGTTTTTCTTAAAAATCACACAAAAACTGCAGAAACTTTTTTATTTCTTTATAAAAAAATGTAAATTTTGTTTAAATAATATTATTTTCATGAAATCTAATTAGAAATGTAGTTTTGAAATTTTTCGGACGATTACTTTTAAAATTATATCAAAAAAACGTTATTTTTTAGAAATAATGCGTTTTTCTTAAAAATCAAACAAAAACTGCTGTAACTTTTTTATTTCTTTATAAAAAAAAGTAAATTTTGTTTAAATAATATTATTTTCATGAAATCTAATTAGAAATGTAGTTTTAAAATTTTTCGGACGATTACTTTTAAAATTATATCAAAAAAACGTTATTTTTTAGAAATAATGCGTTTTTCTTAAAAATCAAACAAAAACTGCTGTAACTTTTTTATTTCTTTATAAAAAAATGTAAATTTTGTTTAAATAATTTTATTTTCATGAAATCTAATTAGAAATGTAGTTTTAAAATTTTTCGGTCGATTATTTTTAAAATTATACCAAAAAAACGTTTTTCTTAAAAATCAAACTAAAACTGCTGTAACTTTTTTATTTCTTTATAAAAAAATGTAAATTTTGTTTAAATAATATTATTTTCATGAAATCTAATTAGAAATGTAGTTTTAAAATTTTTCGGACGATTACTTTTAAAATTATATCAAAAAAACATTATTTTTTAGAAATAATGCGTTTTTCTTAAAAATCAAACTAAAACTGCTGTAACTTTTTTATTTCTTTATAAAAAAATGTAAATTTTGTTTAAATAATTTTATTTTCATGAAATCTAATTAGAAATGTAGTTTTAAAATTTTTCGGTCGATTATTTTTAAAATTATACCAAAAAAACGTTTTTCTTAAAAATCACCCAAAAACTGCAGAAACTTTTTTATTTCTTTATAAAAAAATGTAAATTTTGTTTAAATAATTTTATTTTCATGAAATCTAATTAGAAATGTAGTTTTAAAATTTTTCGGACGATTACTTTTAAAATTATATCAAAAAAACGTTATTTTTTAGAAATAATGCGTTTTTCTTAAAAATCAAACTAAAACTGCTGTAACTTTTTTATTTCTATATAAAAAAATGTAAATTTTGTTTAAATAATTTTATTTTCATGAAATCTAATTAGAAATGTAGTTTTAAAATTTTTCGGTCGATTATTTTTAAAATTATACCAAAAAAACCTTTTTTCTTAAAAATCACACAATAACTGCAGAAACTTTTTTATTTCTTTATAAAAAAATGTAAATTTTGTTTAAATAATTTTATTTTCATGAAATCTAATTAGAAATGTAGTTTTAAAATTTTTCTGTCGATTATTTTTAAAATTATACCAAAAAAACGTTATTTTTTAGAAATAATGCGTTTTTCTTAAAAATCAAACAAAAACTGCTGTAACTTTTTTATTTCTTTATAAAAAAATGTAAATTTTGTTTAAATAATTTTATTTTCATGAAATCTAATTAGAAATGTAGTTTTAAAATTTTTCGGTCGATTATTTTTAAAATTATACCAAAAAAACGTTTTTCTTAAAAATCACACAAAAACTGCAGAAACT
Source organism: Stenus bimaculatus (assembly GCA_963971135.1). NCBI lineage: Eukaryota > Metazoa > Arthropoda > Insecta > Coleoptera > Staphylinidae > Stenus > Stenus bimaculatus. The sequence continues at coordinate 2,246 of CAXARA010001544.1, forward strand.
TTTTTATTTCTTTATAAAAAAATGTAAATTTTGTTTAAATAATATTATTTTCATGAAATCTAATTAGAAATGTAGTTTTAAAATTTTTCGGACGATTACTTTTAAAATTATATCAAAAAAACGTTATTTTTTAGAAATAATGCGTTTTTCTTAAAAATCAAACAAAAACTGCTGTAACTTTTTTATTTCTTTATAAAAAAATGTAAATTTTATTTAAATAATATTATTTTCATGAAATCTAATTAGAAATGTAGTTTTAAAATTTTTCGGACGATTACTTTTAAAATTATATCAAAAAAACGTTATTTTTTAGAAATAATGCGTTTTTCTTAAAAATCAAACAAAAACTGCTGCAACTTTTTTATTTCTTTATAAAAAAATGTAAATTTTGTTTAAATAATTTTATTTTCATGAAATCTAATTAGAAATGTAGTTTTAAAATTTTTCGGTCGATTATTTTTAAAATTATACCAAAAAAAACGTTTTTCTTAAAAATCAAACTAAAACTGCTGTAACTTTTTTATTTCCTTATAAAAAAATGTAAATTTTGTTTAAATAATATTATTTTCATGAAATCTAATTAGAAATGTAGTTTTAAAATTTTTCGGACGATTACTTTTAAAATTATCTCAAAAAAACTTTATTTTTTAGAAATAATGCGTTTTTCTTAAAAATCAAACAAAAACTGCTGTAACTTTTTTATTTCTTTATAAAAAAATGTAAATTTTGTTTAAATAATTTTATTTTCATGAAATCTAATTAGAAATGTAGTTTTAAAATTTTTCGGTCGATTATTTTTAAAATTATACCAAAAAAACGTTTTTCTTAAAAATCACACAAAAACTGCAGAAACTTTTTTATTTCTTTATAAAAAAATGTAAATTTTGTTTAAATAATATTATTTTCATGAAATCTAATTAGAAATGTAGTTTTGAAATTTTTCGGACGATTACTTTTAAAATTATATCAAAAAAACGTTATTTTTTAGAAATAATGCGTTTTTCTTAAAAATCAAACAAAAACTGCTGTAACTTTTTTATTTCTTTATAAAAAAAAGTAAATTTTGTTTAAATAATATTATTTTCATGAAATCTAATTAGAAATGTAGTTTTAAAATTTTTCGGACGATTACTTTTAAAATTATATCAAAAAAACGTTATTTTTTAGAAATAATGCGTTTTTCTTAAAAATCAAACAAAAACTGCTGTAACTTTTTTATTTCTTTATAAAAAAATGTAAATTTTGTTTAAATAATTTTATTTTCATGAAATCTAATTAGAAATGTAGTTTTAAAATTTTTCGGTCGATTATTTTTAAAATTATACCAAAAAAACGTTTTTCTTAAAAATCAAACTAAAACTGCTGTAACTTTTTTATTTCTTTATAAAAAAATGTAAATTTTGTTTAAATAATATTATTTTCATGAAATCTAATTAGAAATGTAGTTTTAAAATTTTTCGGACGATTACTTTTAAAATTATATCAAAAAAACATTATTTTTTAGAAATAATGCGTTTTTCTTAAAAATCAAACTAAAACTGCTGTAACTTTTTTATTTCTTTATAAAAAAATGTAAATTTTGTTTAAATAATTTTATTTTCATGAAATCTAATTAGAAATGTAGTTTTAAAATTTTTCGGTCGATTATTTTTAAAATTATACCAAAAAAACGTTTTTCTTAAAAATCACCCAAAAACTGCAGAAACTTTTTTATTTCTTTATAAAAAAATGTAAATTTTGTTTAAATAATTTTATTTTCATGAAATCTAATTAGAAATGTAGTTTTAAAATTTTTCGGGCGATTACTTTTAAAATTATATCAAAAAAACGTTATTTTTTAGAAATAATGCGTTTTTCTTAAAAATCAAACTAAAACTGCTGTAACTTTTTTATTTCTATATAAAAAAATGTAAATTTTGTTTAAATAATTTTATTTTCATGAAATCTAATTAGAAATGTAGTTTTAAAATTTTTCGGTCGATTATTTTTAAAATTATACCAAAAAAACCTTTTTTCTTAAAAATCACACAATAACTGCAGAAACTTTTTTATTTCTTTATAAAAAAATGTAAATTTTGTTTAAATAATTTTATTTTCATGAAATCTAATTAGAAATGTAGTTTTAAAATTTTTCTGTCGATTATTTTTAAAATTATACCAAAAAAACGTTATTTTTTAGAAATAATGCGTTTTTCTTAAAAATCAAACAAAAACTGCTGTAACTATTTTATTTCTTTATAAAAAAATGTAAATTTTGTTTAAATAATTTTATTTTCATGAAATCTAATTAGAAATGTAGTTTTAAAATTTTTCGGTCGATTATTTTTAAAATTATACCAAAAAAACGTTTTTCTTAAAAATCACACAAAAACTGCAGAAACTTTTTTATTTCTTTATAAAAAAATGTAAATTTTGTTTAAATAATATTATTTTCATGAAATCTAATTAGAAATGTAGTTTTAAAATTTTTCGGACGATTACTTTTAAAATTATATCAAAAAAACGTTATTTTTTAGAAATAATGCGTTTTTCTTAAAAATCAAACAAAAACTGCTGTAACTTTTTTATTTCTTTATAAAAAAATGTAAATTTTATTTAAATAATATTATTTTCATGAAATCTAATTAGAAATGTAGTTTTAAAATTTTTCGGACGATTACTTTTAAAATTATATCAAAAAAACGTTATTTTTTAGAAATAATGCGTTTTTCTTAAAAATCAAACAAAAACTGCTGCAACTTTTTTATTTCTTTATAAAAAAATGTAAATTTTGTTTAAATAATTTTATTTTCATGAAATCTAATTAGAAATGTAGTTTTAAAATTTTTCGGTCGATTATTTTTAAAATTATACCAAAAAAACGTTTTTCTTAAAAATCAAACTAAAACTGCTGTAACTTTTTTATTTCTTTATAAAAAAATGTAAATTTTGTTTAAATAATTTTATTTTCATGAAATCTAATTAGAAATGTAGTTTTAAAATTTTTCGGACGATTACTTTTAAAATTATATCAAAAAAACGTTATTTTTTAGAAATAATGCGTTTTTCTTAAAAATCAAACAAAAACTGCTGTAACTTTTTTATTTCTTTATAAAAAAATGTAAATTTTGTTTAAATAATTTTATTTTCATGAAATCTAATTAGAAATGTAGTTTTAAAATTTTTCGGTCGATTATTTTTAAAATTATACCAAAAAAACGTTTTTCTTAAAAATCAAACTAAAACTGCTGTAACTTTTTTATTTCTTTATAAAAAAATGTAAATTTTGTTTAAATAATTTTATTTTCATGAAATCTAATTAGAAATGTAGTTTTAAAATTTTTCGGTCGATTATTTTTAAAATTATACCAAAAAAACGTTTTTCTTAAAAATAATGCGTTTTTCTTAAAAATCAAACAAAAACTGCTGTAACTTTTTTATTTCTTTATAAAAAAATGTAAATTCTGTTTAAATAATTTTATTTTCATGAAATCTAATTAGAAATGTAGTTTTAAAATTTTTCGGTCGATTATTTTTAAAATTATACCAAAAAAACGTTTTTCTTAAAAATCACACAAAAACTGCAGAAACTTTTTTATTTCTTTATAAAAAAATGTAAATTTTGTTTAAATAATTTTATTTTCATGAAATCTAATTAGAAATGTAGTTTTAAAATTTTTCGGTCGATTATTTTTAAAATTATACCAAAAAAACGTTTTTCTTAAAAATCACACAAAAACTGCAGAAACTTTTTTATTTCTTTATAAAAAAATGTAAATTTTGTTTAAATAATTTTATTTTCATGAAATCTAATTAGAAATGTAGTTTTAAAATTTTTCGGACGATTACTTTTAAAATTATATCAAAAAAACGTTATTTTTTAGAAATAATGCGTTTTTCTTAAAAATCAAACAAAAACTGCTGTAACTTTTTTATTTCTTTATAAAAAAATGTAAATTTTGTTTAAATAATTTTATTTTCATGAAATCTAATTAGAAATGTAGTTTTAAAATTTTTCGGACGATTATTTTTAAAATTATACCAAAAAAACGTTTTTCTTAAAAATAATGCGTTTTTCTTAAAAATCAAACAAAAACTGCTGTAACTTTTTTATTTCTTTATAAAAAAATGTAAATTTTGTTTAAATAATTTTATTTTCATGAAATCTAATTAGAAATGTAGTTTTAAAATTTTTCGGTCGATTATTTTTAAAATTATACCAAAAAAACGTTTTTCTTAAAAATCACACAAAAACTGCAGAAACTTTTTTATTTCTTTATAAAAAAATGTAAATTTTGTTTAAATAATTTTATTTTCATGAAATCTAATTAGAAATGTAGTTTTAAAATTTTTCGGTCGATTATTTTTAAAATTATACCAAAAAAACGTTTTTCTTAAAAATCACACAAAAACTGCAGAAACTTTTTTATTTCTTTATAAAAAAATGTAAATTTTGTTTAAATAATTTTATTTTCATGAAATCTAATTAGAAATGTAGTTTTAAAATTTTTCGGACGATTACTTTTAAAATTATATCAAAAAAACGTTATTTTTTAGAAATAATGCGTTTTTCTTAAAAATCAAACAAAAACTGCTGTAACTTTTTTATTTCTTTATAAAAAAATGTAAATTTTATTTAAATAATTTTATTTTTATGAAATCTAATTAGAAATGTAGTTTTAAAATTTTTCGGTCGATTATTTTTAAAATTATATCAAAAAAACGTTATTTTTTAGAAATAATGCGTTTTTCTTAAAAATCAAACAAAAACTGCTGTAACTTTTTTATTTCTTTATAAAAAAATGTAAGTTTTGTTTAAATAATTTTATTTTCATGAAATCTAATTAGAAATGTAGTTTTAAAATTTTTCGGTCGATTATTTTTAAAATTATACCAAAAAAACGTTTTTCTTAAAAATCAAACTAAAACTGCTGTAACTTTTTTATTTCTTTATAAAAAAATGTAAATTTTGTTTAAATAATATTATTTTCATGAAATCTAATTAGAAATGTAGTTTTAAAATTTTTCGGACGATTACTTTTAAAATTATATCAAAAAAACGTTATTTTTTAGAAATAATGCGTTTTTCTTAAAAATCAAACAAAAACTGCTGTAACTTTTTTATTTCTTTATAAAAAAATTTAAATTTTGTTTAAATAATTTTATTTTCATGAAATCTAATTAGAAATGTAGTTTTAAAATTTTTCGGTCGATTATTTTTAAAATTATACCAAAAAAACATTTTTCTTAAAAATCACACAAAAACTGCAGAAACTTTTTTATTTCTTTATAAAAAAATGTAAATTTTGTTTAAATAATTTTATTTTCATGAAATCTAATTAGAAATGTAGTTTTAAAATTTTTCGGACGATTACTTTTAAAATTATATCAAAAAAACGTTATTTTTTAGAAATAATGCGTTTTTCTTAAAAATCAAACAAAAACTGCTGTAACTTTTTTATTTCTTTATAAAAAAATGTAAATTTTGTTTAAATAATTTTATTTTCATGAAATCTAATTAGAAATGTAGTTTTAAAATTTTTCCGTCGATTATTTTTAAAATTATACCAAAAAAACGTTTTTCTTAAAAATCACACAAAAACTGCAGAAACTATTTTATTTCTTTATAAAAAAATGTAAATTTTGTTTAAATAATTTTATTTTCATGAAATCTAATTAGAAATGTAGTTTTAAAATTTTTCGGTCGATTATTTTTAAAATTATACCAAAAAAACGTTTTTCTTAAAAATCACACAAAAACTGCTGTAACTTTTTTATTTCTTTATAAAAAAATGTAAATTTTGTTTAAATAATTTTATTTTCATGAAATCTAATTAGAAATGTAGTTTTAAAATTTTTCGGTCGATTATTTTTAAAATTATATCAAAAAAACGTTATTTTTTAGAAATAATGCGTTTTTCTTAAAAATCAAACAAAAACTGCTGTAACTTTTTTATTTCTTTATAAAAAAATGTAAATTTTGTTTAAATAATTTTATTTTCATGAAATCTAATTAGAAATGTAGTTTTAAAATTTTTCGGTCGATTATTTTTAAAATTATACCAAAAAAACGTTTTTCTTAAAAATCAAACTAAAACTGCTGTAACTTTTTTATTTCTTTATAAAAAAATGTAAATTTTGTTTAAATAATATTATTTTCATGAAATCTAATTAGAAATGTAGTTTTAAAATTTTTCGGACGATTACTTTTAAAATTATATCAAAAAAACGTTATTTTTTAGAAATAATGCGTTTTTCTTAAAAATCAAACAAAAACTGCTGTAACTTTTTTATTTCTTTATAAAAAAATGTAAATTTTGTTTAAATAATTTTATTTTCATGAAATCTAATTAGAAATGTAGTTTTAAAATTTTTCGGTCGATTATTTTTAAAATTATACCAAAAAAACGTTTTTCTTAAAAATCACACAAAAACTGCAGAAACTTTTTTATTTCTTTATAAAAAAATGTAAATTTTGTTTAAATAATTTTATTTTCATGAAATCTAATTAGAAATGTAGTTTTAAAATTTTTCGGACGACTACTTTTAAAATTATATCAAAAAAACGTTATTTTTTAGAAATAATGCGTTTTTCTTAAAAATCAAACAAAAACTGCTGTAACTTTTTTATTTCTTTATAAAAAAATGTAAATTTTGTTTAAATAATTTTATTTTCATGAAATCTAATTAGAAATGTAGTTTTAAAATTTTTCGGTCGATTATTTTTAAAATTATACCAAAAAAACGTTTTTCTTAAAAATCACACAAAAACTGCAGAAACTTTTTTATTTCTTTATAAAAAAATGTAAATTTTGTTTAAATAATTTTATTTTCATGAAATCTAATTAGAAATGTAGTTTTAAAATTTTTCGGACGATTACTTTTAAAATTATATCAAAAAAACGTTATTTTTTAGAAATAATGCGTTTTTCTTAAAAATCAAACAAAAACTGCTGTAACTTTTTTATTTCTTTATAAAAAAATGTAAATTTTGTTTAAATAATTTTATTTTCATGAAATCTAATTAGAAATGTAGTTTTAAAATTTTTCGGTCGATTATTTTTAAAATTATACCAAAAAAGCGTTTTTCTTAAAAATCACACAAAAACTGCAGAAACTTTTTTATTTCTTGATAAAAAAATGTAAATTTTGTTTAAATAATTTTATTTTCATGAAATCTAATTAGAAATGTAGTTTTAAAATTTTTCGGACGATTACTTTTAAAATTATATCAAAAAAACGTTATTTTTTAGAAATAATGCGTTTTTCTTAAAAATCAAACAAAAACTGCTGTAACTTTTTTATTTCTTTATAAAAAAATGTAAATTTTGTTTAAATAATTTTATTTTCATGAAATCTAATTAGAAATGTAGTTTTAAAATTTTTCGGTCGATTATTTTTAAAATTATACCAAAAAAACGTTTTTCTTAAAAATCACACAAAAACTGCAGAAACTTTTTTATTTCTTTATAAAAAAATGTAAACTTTGTTTAAATAATTTTATTTTCATGAAATCTAATTAGAAATGTAGTTTTAAAATTTTTCGGACGATTACTTTTAAAATTATATCAAAAAAACGTTATTTTTTAGAAATAATGCGTTTTTCTTAAAAATCAAACAAAAACTGCTGTAACTATTTTATTTCTTTATAAAAAAATGTAAATTTTGTTTAAATAATTTTATTTTCATGAAATCTAATTAGAAATGTAGTTTTAAAATTTTTCGGTCGATTATTTTTAAAATTATACCAAAAAAACGTTTTTCTTAAAAATCACACAAAAACTGCAGAAACTTTTTTATTTCTTTATAAAAAAATGTAAATTTTGTTTAAATAATATTATTTTCATGAAATCTAATTAGAAATGTAGTTTTAAAATTTTTCGGACGATTACTTTTAAAATTATATCAAAAAAACGTTATTTTTTAGAAATAATGCGTTTTTCTTAAAAATCAAACAAAAACTGCTGTAACTTTTTTATTTCTTTATAAAAAAATGTAAATTTTGTTTAAATAATATTATTTTCATGAAATCTAATTAGAAATGTAGTTTTAAAATTTTTCGGACGATTACTTTTAAAATTATATCAAAAAAACGTTATTTTTTAGAAATAATGCGTTTTTCTTAAAAATCAAACAAAAACTGCTGTAACTTTTTTATTTCTTTATAAAAAAATGTAAATTTTGTTTAAATAATTTTATTTTCAGGAAATCTAATTAGAAATGTAGTTTTAAAATTTTTCGGTCGATTATTTTTAAAATTATACCAAAAAAACGTTTTTCTTAAAAATCAAACTAAAACTGCTGTAACTTTTTTATTTCTTTATAAAAAAATGTAAATTTTGTTTAAAAAATATTATTTTCATGAAATCTAATTAGAAATGTAGTTTTAAAATTTTTCGGACGATTACTTTCAAAATTATATCAAAAAAACATTATTTTTTAGAAATAATGCGTTTTTCTTAAAAATCAAACAAAAACTGCTGTAACTTTTTTATTTCTTTATAAAAAAATGTAAATTTTGTTTAAATAATTTTATTTTCATGAAATCTAATTAGAAATGTAGTTTTAAAATTTTTCGGTCGATTATTTTTAAAATTATACCAAAAAAACGTTTTTCTTAAAAATCACACAAAAACTGCAGAAACTTTTTTATTGCTTTATAAAAAAATGTAAATTTTGTTTAAATAATTTTATTTTCATGAAATCTAATTAGAAATGTAGTTTTAAAATTTTTCGGACGATTACTTTTAAAATTATATCAAAAAAACGTTATTTTTTAGAAATAATGCGTTTTTCTTAAAAATCAAACAAAAACTGCTGTAACTTTTTTATTTCTTTATAAAAAAATGTAAATTTTGTTTAAATAATTTTATTTTCATGAAATCTAATTAGAAATGTAGTTTTAAAATTTTTCGGTCGATTATTTTTAAAATTATACCAAAAAAACGTTTTTCTTAAAAATCACACAAAAACTGCAGAAACTTTTTTATTTCTTTATAAAAAAATGTAAATTTTGTTTAAATAATTTTATTTTCATGAAATCTAATTAGAAATGTAGTTTTAAAATTTTTCGGACGATTACTTTTAAAATTATATCAAAAAACCGTTATTTTTTAGAAATAATGCGTTTTTCTTAAAAATCAAACAAAAACTGCTGTAACTTTTTTATTTCTTTATAAAAAAATGTAAAAGTTGTTTAAATAATTTTATTTTCATGAAATCTAATTAGAAATGTAGTTTTAAAATTTTTCGGTCGATTATTTTTAAAATTATACCAAAAAAATGTTTTTCTTAAAAATCACACAAAAACTGCAGAAACTTTTTTATTTCTTTATAAAAAAATGTAAATTTTGTTTAAATAATTTTATTTTCATGAAATCTAATTAGAAATGTAGTTTTAAAAATTTTCGGACGATTACTTTTAAAATTATATCAAAAAAACGTTATTTTTTAGAAATAATGCGTTTTTCTTAAAAATCAAACAAAAACTGCTGTAACTTTTTTATTTCTTTATAAAAAAATGTAAATTTTGTTTAAATAATTTTATTTTCATGAAATCTAATTAGAAATGTAGTTTTAAAATTTTTCGGTCGATTATTTTTAAAATTATACCAAAAAAACGTTTTTCTTAAAAATCACACAAAAACTGCAGAAACTTTTTTATTTCTTTATAAAAAAATGTAAATTTTGTTTAAATAATTTTATTTTCATGAAATCTAATTAGAAATGTAGTTTTAAAATTTTTCGGACGATTACTTTTAAAATTATATCAAAAAAACGTTATTTTTTAGAAATAATGCGTTTTTCTTAAAAATCAAACAAAAACTGCTGTAACTTTTTTATTTCTTTATAAAAAAATGTAAATTTTGTTTAAATAATTTTATTTTCATGAAATCTAATTAGAAATGTAGTTTTAAAATTTTTCGGTCGATTATTTTTAAAATTATACCAAAAAAAACGTTTTTCTTAAAAATCACACAAAAACTGCTGTAACTTTTTTATTTCTTTATAAAAAAATGTAAATTTTGTTTAAATAATTTTATTTTCATGAAATCTAATTAGAAATGTAGTTTTAAAATTTTTCGGTCGATTATTTTTAAAATTATACCAAAAAAACCTTTTTCTTAAAAATCACACAAAAACTGCAGAAACTTTTTTATTTCTTTATAAAAAAATGTAAATTTTGTTTAAATAATTTTATTTTCATGAAATCTAATTAGAAATGTAGTTTTAAAATTTTTCGGACGATTACTTTTAAAATTAAATCAAAAAAACGTTATTTTTTAGAAATAATGCGTTTTTCTTAAAAATCAAACAAAAACTGCTGTAACTTTTTTATTTCTTTATAAAAAAATGTAAATTTTGTTTAAATAATTTTATTTTCATGAAATCTAATTAGAAATCTAGTTTTAAAATTTTTCGGTCGATTTATTTTAAAATTATACCAAAAAACGTTTTTCTTAAAAATCAAACTAAAACTGCTGTAACTTTTTTATTTCTTTATAAAAAAATGTAAATTTTGTTTAAAAAATATTATTTTCATGAAATCTAATTAGAAATGTAGTTTTAAATTTTTCGGACGATTACTTTCAAAATTATATCAAAAAAACTTTATTTTTTATAAATAATGCGTTTTTCTTAAAATCAAACAAAAACTGCTGTAACTTTTTATTTCTTTATAAAAAAATGTAAATTTTGTTTAAATAATTTTATTTTCATGAAATCTAATTAGAAATGTAGTTTTAAAATTTTTCGGTCGATTATTTTTAAATTATACCAAAAAAACGTTTTTCTTAAAAATCACACAAAAACTGCAGAAACTTTTTTATTTCTTTATAAAAAAATGTAAATTTTGTTTAAATAATTTTATTTTCATGAAATCTAATTAGAAATGTAGTTTTAAAATTTTTCGGACGATTACTTTTAAAATTATATCAAAAAAACGTTATTTTTAGAAATAATGCGTTTTTCTTAAAATCAAACAAAAACTGCTGTAACTTTTTTATTTCTTTATAAAAAAATGTAAATTTTGTTTAAATAATTTTATTTTCATGAAATCTAATTAGAAATGTAGTTTTAAAATTTTTCGGACGATTACTTTTAAAATTATATCAAAAAACCGTTATTTTTTAGAAATAATGCGTTTTTCTTAAAAATCAAACAAAAACTGCTGTAACTTTTTTATTTCTTTATAAAAAAATGTAAATTTTGTTTAAATAATTTTATTTCATGAAATCTAATTAGAAATGTGGTTTTAAAATTTTTCGGTCGATTATTTTTAAAATTATACCAAAAAAATGTTTTTCTTAAAAATCACACAAAAACTGCAGAAACTTTTTTATTTCTTTATAAAAAAATGTAAATTTTGTTTAAATAATATTATTTTCATGAAATCTAATTTGAAATGTAGTTTTAAAATTTTTCGGACGATTACTTTTAAAATTATATCAAAAAAACGTTATTTTTTAGAAATAATGCGTTTTTCTTAAAAATCAAACAAAAACTGCTGTAACTTTTTTATTTCTTTATAAAAAAATGTAAATTTTGTTTAAATAATATTATTTTCATGAAATCTAATTAGAAATGTAGTTTTAAAGTTTTTCGGACGATTACTTTTAAAATTATATCAAAAAAAACGTTATTTTTTAGAAATAATGCGTTTTTCTTAAAAATCAAACAAAAACTGCTGTAACTTTTTTATTTCTTTATAAAAAAATATAAATTTTGTTTAAATAATATTATTTTCATGAAATCTAATTTGAAATGTAGTTTTAAAATTTTTCGGACGATTACTTTTAAAATTATATCAAAAAAACGTTATTTTTTAGAAATAATGCGTTTTTCTTAAAAATCAAACAAAAACTGCTGTAACTTTTTTATTTCTTTATAAAAAAATGTAAATTTTGTTTAAATAATATTATTTTCATGAAATCTAATTAGAAATGTAGTTTTAAAATTTTTCGGTCGATTATTTTTAAAATTATACCAAAAAAACCTTTTTCTTAAAATCACACAAAAACTGCAGAAACTTTTTTATTTCTTTATAAAAAAATGTAAATTTTGTTTAAATAATTTTATTTTCATGAAATCTAATTAGAAATGTAGTTTTAAATTTTTCGGACCATTACTTTTAAAATTATATCAAAAAAACGTTATTTTTTAGAAATAATGCGTTTTTCTTAAAAATCAAACAAAAACTGCTGTAACTTTTTTATTTCTTTATAAAAAAAATGTAAATTTTGTTTAAATAATTTTATTTTCATGAAATCTAATTAGAAATCTAGTTTTAAAATTTTTCGGTCGATTTATTTTAAAATTATACCAAAAAAAACGTTTTTCTTAAAAATCAAACTAAAACTGCTGTAACTTTTTTATTTCTTTATAAAAAAATGTAAATTTTGTTTAAAAAATATTATTTTCATGAAATCTAATTAGAAATGTAGTTTTAAAATTTTTCGGACGATTACTTTCAAAATTATATCAAAAAAACGTTATTTTTTATAAATAATGCGTTTTTCTTAAAAATCAAACAAAAACTGCTGTAACTTTTTTATTTCTTTATAAAAAAATGTAAATTTTGTTTAAATAATTTTATTTTCATGAAATCTAATTAGAAATGTAGTTTTAAAATTTTTCGGTCGATTATTTTTAAAATTATACCAAAAAAACGTTTTTCTTAAAAATCACACAAAAACTGCAGAAACTTTTTATTTCTTTATAAAAAAATGTAAATTTTGTTTAAATAATTTTATTTTCATGAAATCTAATTAGAAATGTAGTTTTAAAATTTTTCGGACGATTACTTTTAAAATTATATCAAAAAAACGTTATTTTTAGAAATAATGCGTTTTTCTTAAAAATCAAACAAAAACTGCTGTAACTTTTTTATTTCTTTATAAAAAAATGTAAATTTTGTTTAAATAATTTTATTTTCATGAAATCTAATTAGAAATGTAGTTTTAAAATTTTTCGGACGATTACTTTTAAAATTATATCAAAAAACCGTTATTTTTTAGAAATAATGCGTTTTTCTTAAAAATCAAACAAAAACTGCTGTAACTTTTTTATTTCTTTATAAAAAAATGTAAATTTTGTTTAAATAATTTTATTTTCATGAAATCTAATTAGAAATGTAGATTTAAAATTTTTCGGTCGATTATTTTTAAAATTATACCAAAAAAATGTTTTTCTTAAAAATCACACAAAAACTGCAGAAACTTTTTTATTTCCTTATAAAAAAATGTAAATTTTGTTTAAATAATTTTATTTTCATGAATGAAATCTAATTAGAAATGTAGTTTTAAAATTTTTCTGTCTATTATTTTTGAAATTATACCAAAAAAACGTTATTTTTTAGAAATAATGCGTTTTTCTTAAAAATCAAGCAAAAACTGCTGTAACTTTTTTATTTCTTTATAAAAAAATGTAAATTTTGTTTAAATAATTTTATTTTCATGAAATCTAATTAGAAATGTAGTTTTAAAATTTTTCGGTCGATTATTTTTAAAATTATACCAAAAAAACGTTTTTCTTAAAAATCACACATAAACTGCAGAAACTTTTTTATTTCTTTATAAAAAAATGTAAATTTTGTTTAAATAATATTATTTTCATGAAATCTAATTTGAAATGTAGTTTTAAAATTTTTCGGACGATTACTTTTAAAATTATATCAAAAAAACGTTATTTTTTAGAAATAATGCGTTTTTCTTAAAAATCAAACAAAAACTGCTGTAACTTTTTTATTTCTTTATAAAAAAATGTAAATTTTGTTTAAATAATATTATTTTCATGAAATCTAATTAGAAATGTAGTTTTAAAATTTTTCGGACGATTACTTTTAAAATTATATCAAAAAAACGTTATTTTTAGAAATAATGCGTTTTTCTTAAAAATCAAACAAAAACTGCTGTAACTTTTTTATTTCTTTATAAAAAAATGTAAATTTTGTTTAAATAATTTTATTTTCATGAAATCTAATTAGAAATGTAGTTTTAAAATTTTTCGGTCGATTATTTTTAAAATTATACCAAAAAAACGTTTTTCTTAAAAATCAAACTAAAACTGCTGTAACTTTTTATTTCTTTATAAAAAAATGTAAATTTTGTTTAAATAATATTATTTTCATGAAATCTAATTAGAAATGTAGTTTTAAAATTTTTCGGACGATTACTTTTAAAATTATATCAAAAAAACGTTATTTTTTAGAAATAATGCGTTTTTCTTAAAAATCAAACAAAAACTGCTGTAACTTTTTTATTTCTTTATAAAAAAATGTAAATTTTGTTTAAATAATTTTATTTTTATGAAATCTAATTAGAAATGTAGTTTTAAAATTTTTCGGTCGATTATTTTTAAAATTATACCAAAAAAACGTTTTTCTTAAAAATCACACAAAAACTGCAGAAACTTTTTTATTTCTTTATAAAAAAATGTAAATTTTGTTTAAATAATTTTATTTTCATGAAATCTAATTAGAAATGTAGTTTTAAAATTTTTCGGACGATTATTTTTAAAATTATACCAAAAAAATGTTTTTCTTAAAAATCACACAAAAACTGCAGAAACTTTTTTATTTCCTTATAAAAAATGTAAATTTTGTTTAAATAATTTTATTTTCATGAAATCTAATTAGAAATGTAGTTTTAAAATTTTTCTGTCTATTATTTTTGAAATTATACCAAAAAAACGTTATTTTTTAGAAATAATGCGTTTTTCTTAAAAATCAAACAAAAACTGCTGTAACTTTTTTATTTCTTTATAAAAAAATGTAAATTTTGTTTAAATAATTTTATTTTCATGAAATCTAATTAGAAATGTAGTTTTAAAATTTTTCGGTCGATTATTTTTAAAATTATACCAAAAAAACGTTTTTCTTAAAAATCACACAAAAACTGCAGAAACTTTTTTATTTCTTTATAAAAAAATGTAAATTTTGTTTAAATAATATTATTTTCATGAAATCTAATTTGAAATGTAGTTTTAAAATTTTTCGGACGATTACTTTTAAAATTATATCAAAAAAACGTTATTTTTTAGAAATAATGCGTTTTTCTTAAAAATCAAACAAAAACTGCTGTAACTTTTTTATTTCTTTATAAAAAAATGTAAATTTTGTTTAAATAATATTATTTTCATGAAATCTAATTAGAAATGTAGTTTTAAAATTTTTCGGACGATTACTTTTAAAATTATATCAAAAAAACGTTATTTTTTAGAAATAATGCGTTTTTCTTAAAAATCAAACAAAAACTGCTGTAACTTTTTTATTTCTTTATAAAAAAATGTAAATTTTGTTTAAATAATTTTATTTTCATGAAATCTAATTAGAAATGTAGTTTTAAAATTTTTCGGTCGATTATTTTTAAAATTATACCAAAAAAACGTTTTTCTTAAAAATCAAACTAAAACTGTTGTAACTTTTTATTTCTTTATAAAAAAATGTAAATTTTGTTTAAATAATATTATTTTCATGAAATCTAATTAGAAATGTAGTTTTAAAATTTTTCGGACGATTACTTTTAAAATTATATCAAAAAAACGTTATTTTTTAGAAATAATGCGTTTTTCTTAAAAATCAAACAAAAACTGCTGTAACTTTTTTATTTCTTTATAAAAAAATGTAAATTTTGTTTAAATAATTTTATTTTCATGAAATCTAATTAGAAATGTAGTTTTAAAATTTTTCGGTCGATTATTTTTAAAATTATACCAAAAAAACGTTTTTCTTAAAAATCACACAAAAACTGCAGAAACTTTTTTATTTCTTTATAAAAAAATGTAAATTTTGTTTAAATAATTTTATTTTCATGAAATCTAATTAGAAATGTAGTTTTAAAATTTTTCGGACGATTACTTTTAAAATTATATCAAAAAAACGTTATTTTTTAGAAATAATGCGTTTTTCTTAAAAATCAAACAAAAACTGCTGTAACTTTTTTATTTCTTTATAAAAAAATGTAAATTTTGTTTAAATAATTTTATTTTCATGAAATCTAATTAGAAATGTAGTTTTAAAATTTTTCGGTCGATTATTTTTAAAATTATACCAAAAAAACGTTTTTCTTAAAAATCAAACTAAAACTGCTGTAACTTTTTTATTTCTTTATAAAAAAATGTAAATTTTGTTTAAATGATATTATTTTCATGAAATCTAATTAGAAATGTAGTTTTAAAATTTTTCGGACGATTACTTTTAAAATTATATCAAAATAACGTTATTTTTTAGAAATAATGCGTTTTTCTTAAAAATCAAACAAAAACTGCTGTAACTTTTTTATTTCTTTATAAAAAAATGTAAATTTTGTTTAAATAATTTTATTTTCATGAAATCTAATTAGAAATGTAGTTTTAAAATTTTTCGGTCGATTATTTTTAAAATTATACCAAAAAAACGTTTTTCTTAAAAATCACACAAAAACTGCAGAAACTTTTTTATTTCTTTATAAAAAAATGTAAATTTTGTTTAAATAATTTTATTTTCATGAAATCTAATTAGAAATGTAGTTTTAAAATTTTTCGGACGATTACTTTTAAAATTATATCAAAAAAACGTTATTTTTAAAAATAATGCGTTTTTCTTAAAAATCAAACAAAAACTGCTGTAACTTTTTTATTTCTTTATAAAAAAATGTAAATTTTGTTTAAATAATTTTATTTTCATGAAATCTAATTAGAAATGTAGTTTTAAAATTTTTCGGTCGATTATTTTTAAAATTATACCAAAAAAACGTTTTTCTTAAAAATCACACAAAAACTGCAGAAACTTTTTTATTTCTTTATAAAAAAATGTAAATTTTGTTTAAATAATTTTATTTTCATGAAATCTAATTAGAAATGTAGTTTTAAAATTTTTCGGACGATTACTTTTTAAAATTATATCAAAAAAACGTTATTTTTTAGAAATAATGCGTTTTTCTTAAAAATCAAACAAAAACTGCTGTAACTTTTTTATTTCTTTATAAAAAAATGTAAATTTTGTTTAAATAATTTTATTTTCATGAAATCTAATTAGAAATGTAGTTTTAAAATTTTTCGGTCGATTATTTTTAAAATTATACCAAAAAAACGTTTTTCTTAAAAATCAAACTAAAACTGCTATAACTTTTTTATTTCTTTATAAAAAAATGTAAATTTTGTTTAAATAATATTATTTTCATGAAATCTAATTAGAAATGTAGTTTTAAAATTTTTCGGACGATTACTTTTAAAATTATATCAAAAAAACGTTATTTTTTAGAAATAATGCGTTTTTCTTAAAAATCAAACAAAAACTGCTGTAACTTTTTTATTTCTTTATAAAAAAATGTAAATTTTGTTTAAATAATTTTATTTTCATGAAATCTAATTAGAAATGTAGTTTTAAAATTTTTCGGTCGATTATTTTTAAAATTATACCAAAAAAACGTTTTTCTTAAAAATCACACAAAAACTGCAGAAACTTTTTTATTTCTTTATAAAAAAATGTAAATTTTGTTTAAATAATTTTATTTTCATGAAATCTAATTAGAAATGTAGTTTTAAAATTTTTCGGACGATTACTTTTAAAATTATATCAAAAAAACGTTATTTTTTAGAAATAATGCGTTTTTCTTAAAAATCAAACAAAAACTGCTGTAACTTTTTTATTTCTTTATAAAAAAATGTAAATTTTGTTTAAATAATTTTATTTTCATGAAATCTAATTAGAAATGTAGTTTTAAAATTTTTCGGTCGATTATTTTTAAAATTATACCAAAAAAACGTTTTTCTTAAAAATCACACAAAAACTGCAGAAACTTTTTTATTTCTTTATAAAAAAATGTAAATTTTGTTTAAATAATATTATTTTCATGAAATCTAATTAGAAATGTAGTTTTAAAATTTTTCGGACGATTACTTTTAAAATTATATCAAAAAAACGTTATTTTTTAGAAATAATGCGTTTTTCTTAAAAATCAAACAAAAACTGCTGTAACTTTTTTATTTCTTTATAAAAAAATGTAAATTTTGTTTAAATAATTTTATTTTCATGAAATCTAATTAGAAATGTAGTTTTAAAATTTTTCGGTCGATTATTTTTAAAATTATACCAAAAAAACGTTTTTCTTAAAAATCAAACTAAAACTGCTGTAACTTTTTTATTTCTTTATAAAAAAATGTAAATTTTGTTTAAATAATATTATTTTCATGAAATCTAATTAGAAATGTAGTTTTAAAATTTTTCGGACGATTACTTTTAAAATTATATCAAAAAAACGTTATTTTTTAGAAATAATGCGTTTTTCTTAAAAATCAAACAAAAACTGCTGTAACTTTTTTATTTCTTTATAAAAAAATGTAAATTTTGTTTAAATAATTTTATTTTCATGAAATCTAATTAGAAATGTAGTTTTAAAATTTTTCGGTCGATTATTTTTAAAATTATACCAAAAAAACGTTTTTCTTAAAAATCACACAAAAACTGCAGAAACTTTTTTATTTCTTTATAAAAAAATGTAAATTTTGTTTAAATAATTTTATTTTCATGAAATCTAATTAGAAATGTAGTTTTAAAATTTTTCGGACGATTACTTTTAAAATTATATCAAAAAAACGTTATTTTTTAGAAATAATGCGTTTTTCTTAAAAATCAAACAAAAACTGCTGTAACTTTTTTATTTCTTTATAAAAAAATGTAAATTTTGTTTAAATAATTTTATTTTCATGAAATCTAATTAGAAATGTAGTTTTAAAATTTTTCGGTCGATTATTTTTAAAATTATACCAAAAAAACGTTTTTCTTAAAAATCACACAAAAACTGCAGAAACTTTTTTATTTCTTTATAAAAAAATGTAAATTTTGTTTAAATAATTTTATTTTCATGAAATGTAATTAGAAATGTAGTTTTAAAATTTTTCGGACGATTACTTTTAAAATTATATCAAAAAAACGTTATTTTTTAGAAATAATGCGTTTTTCTTAAAAATCAAACAAAAACTGCTGTAACTTTTTTATTTCTTTATAAAAAAATGTAAATTTTGTTTAAATAATTTTATTTTCATGAAATCTAATTAGAAATGTAGTTTTAAAATTTTTCGGTCGATTATTTTTAAAATTATACCAAAAAAACGTTTTTCTTAAAAATCAAACTAAAACTGCTGTAACTTTTTTATTTCTTTATAAAAAAATGTAAATTTTGTTTAAATAATATTATTTTTATGAAATCTAATTAGAAATGTAGTTTTAAAATTTTTCGGACGATTACTTTTAAAATTATATCAAAAAAACGTTATTTTTTAGAAATAATGCGTTTTTCTTAAAAATCAAACAAAAACTGCTGTAACTTTTTTATTTCTTTATAAAAAATGTAAATTTTGTTTAAATAATTTTATTTTCATGAAATCTAATTAGAAATGTAGTTTTAAAATTTTTCGGGCGATTATTTTTAAAATTATACCAAAAAAACGTTTTTCTTAAAAATCAAACTAAAACTGCTGTAACTTTTTTATTTCTTTATAAAAAAATGTAAATTTTGTTTAAATAATATTATTTTCATGAAATCTAATTAGAAATGTAGTTTTAAAATTTTTCGGACGATTACTTTTAAAATTATATCAAAAAAACGTTATTTTTTTAGAAATAATGCGTTTTTCTTAAAAATCAAACAAAAACTGCTGTAACTTTTTTATTTCTTTATAAAAAAATGTAAATTTTGTTTAAATAATTTTATTTTCATGATTATTTTTAAAATTATACCAAAAAAACGTTTTTCTTAAAAATCAAACTAAAACTGCTGTAACTTTTTTATTTCTTTATAAAAAAATGTAAATTTTGTTTAAATAATTTTATTTTCATGAAATCTAATTAGAAATGTAGTTTTAAAATTTTTCGGTCGATTATTTTTAAAATTATACCAAAAAAACGTTTTTCTTAAAAATCACACAAAAACTGCAGAAACTTTTTTATTTCTTTATAAAAAAATGTAAATTTTGTTTAAATAATTTTATTTTCATGAAATCTAATTAGAAATGTAGTTTTAAAATTTTTCGGACGATTACTTTTAAAATTATATCAAAAAAACGTTATTTTTTAGAAATAATGCGTTTTTCTTAAAAATCAAACAAAAACTGCTGTAACTTTTTTATTTCTTTATAAAAAAATGTAAATTTTGTTTAAATAATTTTATTTTCATGAAATCTAATTAGAAATGTAGTTTCAAAATTTTTCGGTCAATTATTTTTAAAATTATACCAAAAAAACGTTTTTCTTAAAAATCACACAAAAACTGCAGAAACTTTTTTATTTCTTTATAAAAAAATGTAAATTTTGTTTAAATAATATTATTTTCATGAAATCTAATTAGAAATCTAGTTTTAAAATTTTTCGGATGATTACTTTTAAAATTATATCAAAAAAACGTTATTTTTTAGAAATAATGCGTTTTTCTTAAAAATCAAACAAAAACTGCTGTAACTTTTTTATTTCTTTATAAAAAAATGTAAATTTTGTTTAAATAATTTTATTTTCATGAAATCTAATTAGAAATGTAGTTTTAAAATTTTTCGGTCGATTATTTTTAAAATTATACCAAAAAAACGTTTTTCTTAAAAATCACACAAAAACTGCAGAAACTTTTTTATTTCTTTATAAAAAAATGTAAATTTTGTTTAAATAATATTATTTTCATGAAATCTAATTAGAAATCTAGTTTTAAAATTTTTCGGATGATTACTTTTAAAATTATATCAAAAAAACGTTATTTTTTAGAAATAATGCGTTTTTCTTAAAAATCAAACAAAAACTGCTGTAACTTTTTTATTTCTTTATAAAAAAATGTAAATTTTGTTTAAATAATTTTATTTTCATGAAATCTAATTAGAAATGTAGTTTTAAAATTTTTCGGTCGATTATTTTTAAAATTATACCAAAAAAACGTTTTTCTTAAAAATCAAACTAAAACTGCTGTAACTTTTTTATTTCTTTATAAAAAAATGTAAATTTTGTTTAAATAATATTATTTTCATGAAATCTAATTAGAAATGTAGTTTTAAAATTTTTCGGACGATTACTTTTAAAATTATATCAAAAAAACGTTATTTTTTAGAAATAATGCGTTTTTCTTAAAAATCAAACAAAAACTGCTGTAACTTTTTTATTTCTTTATTAAAAAATGTAAATTTTGTTTAAATAATTTTATTTTCATGAAATCTAATTAGAAATGTAGTTTTAAAATTTTTCGGTCGATTATTTTTAAAATTATACCAAAAAAACGTTTTTCTTAAAAATCACACAAAAACTGCAGAAACTTTTTTATTTCTTTATAAAAAAATGTAAATTTTGTTTAAATAATATTATTTTCATGAAATCTAATTAGAAATGTAGTTTTAAAATTTTTCGGACGATTACTTTTAAAATTATATCAAAAAAACGTTATTTTTTAGAAATAATGCGTTTTTCTTAAAAATCAAACAAAAACTGCTGTAACTTTTTTATTTCTTTATAAAAAAATGTAAATTTTGTTTAAATAATATTATTTTCATGAAATCTAATTAGAAATGTAGTTTTAAAATTTTTCGGACGATTACTTTTAAAATTATATCAAAAAAACGTTATTTTTTAGAAATAATGCGTTTTTCTTAAAAATCAAACAAAAACTGCTGTAACTTTTTTATTTCTTTATAAAAAAATGTAAATTTTGTTTAAATAATTTTATTTTCATGAAATCTAATTAGAAATGTAGTTTTAAAATTTTTCGGTCGATTATTTTTAAAATTATACCAAAAAAACGTTTTTCTTAAAAATCAAACTAAAACTGCTGTAACTTTTTTATTTCTTTATAAAAAAATGTAAATTTTGTTTAAATAATATTATTTTCATGAAATCTAATTAGAAATGTAGTTTTAAAATTTTTCGGACGATTACTTTTAAAATTATATCAAAAAAACGTTATTTTTTATAAATAATGCGTTTTTCTTAAAAATCAAACAAAAACTGCTGTAACTTTTTTATTTCTTTATAAAAAAATGTAAATTTTGTTTAAATAATTTTATTTTCATGAAATCTAATTAGAAATGTAGTTTTAAAATTTTTCGGTCGATTATTTTTAAAATTATACCAAAAAAACGTTTTTCTTAAAAATCAAACTAAAACTGCTGTAACTTTTTTATTTCTTTATAAAAAAATGTAAATTTTGTTTAAATAATATTATTTTCATGAAATCTAATTAGAAATGTAGTTTTAAAATTTTTCGGACGATTACTTTTAAAATTATATCAAAAAAACGTTATTTTTTAGAAATAATGCGTTTTTCTTAAAAATCAAACAAAAACTGCTGTAACTTTTTTATTTCTTTATAAAAAAATGTAAATTTTGTTTAAATAATTTTATTTTCATGAAATCTAATTAGAAATGTAGTTTTAAAATTTTTCGGTCGATTATTTTTAAAATTATACCAAAAAAACGTTTTTCTTAAAAATCAAACTAAAACTGCTGTAACTTTTTTATTTCTTTATAAAAAAATGTAAATTTTGTTTAAATAATATTATTTTCATGAAATCTAATTAGAAATGTAGTTTTAAAATTTTTCGGACGATTACTTTTAAAATTATATCAAAAAAACGTTATTTTTTAGAAATAATGCGTTTTTCTTAAAAATCAAACAAAAACTGCTGTAACTTTTTTATTTCTTTATAAAAAAATGTAAATTTTGTTTAAATAATTTTATTTTCATGAAATCTAATTAGAAATGTAGTTTTAAAATTTTTCGGTCGATTATTTTTAAAATTATACCAAAAAAACGTTTTTCTTAAAAATCACACAAAAACTGCAGAAACTTTTTTATTTCTTTATAAAAAAATGTAAATTTTGTTTAAATAATATTATTTTCATGAAATCTAATTAGAAATGTAGTTTTAAAATTTTTCGGACGATTACTTTTAAAATTATATCAAAAAAACGTTATTTTTTAGAAATAATGCGTTTTTCTTAAAAATCAAACAAAAACTGCTGTAACTTTTTTATTTCTTTATAAAAAAATGTAAATTTTGTTTAAATAATTTTATTTTCATGAAATCTAATTAGAAATGTAGTTTTAAAATTTTTCGGTCGATTATTTTTAAAATTATACCAAAAAAACGTTTTTCTTAAAAATCAAACTAAAACTGCTGTAACTTTTTTATTTCTTTATAAAAAAATGTAAATTTTGTTTAAATATAATTATTTTCATGAAATCTAATTAGAAATGTAGTTTTAAAATTTTTCGGACGATTACTTTTAAAATTATATCAAAAAAACGTTATTTTTTAGAAATAATGCGTTTTTCTTAAAAATCAAACAAAAACTGCTGTAACTTTTTTATTTCTTTATAAAAAAATGTAAATTTTGTTTAAATAATATTATTTTCATGAAATCTAATTAGAAATGTAGTTTTAAAATTTTTCGGACGATTACTTTTAAAATTATATCAAAAAAACGTTATTTTTTAGAAATAATGCGTTTTTCTTAAAAATCAAACAAAAACTGCTGTAACTTTTTTATTTCTTTATAAAAAAATGTAAATTTTATTTGAATAATTTTATTTTCATGAAATCTAATTAGAAATGTAGTTTTAAAATTTTTCGGTCGATTATTTTTAAAATTATACCAAAAAAACGTTTTTCTTAAAAATCAAACTAAAACTGCTGTAACTTTTTTATTTCTTTATAAAAAAATGTAAATTTTGTTTAAATAATATTATTTTCATGAAATCTAATTAGAAATGTAGTTTTAAAATTTTTCGGACGATTACTTTTAAAATTATATCAAAAAAACGTTATTTTTTAGAAATAATGCGTTTTTCTTAAAAATCAAACAAAAACTGCTGTAACTTTTTTATTTCTTTATAAAAAAATGTAAATTTTGTTTAAATAATTTTATTTTCATGAAATCTAATTAGAAATGTAGTTTTAAAATTTTTCGGTCGATTATTTTTAAAATTATACCAAAAAAACGTTTTTCTTAAAAATCACACAAAAACTGCAGAAACTTTTTTATTTCTTTATAAAAAAATGTAAATTTTGTTTAAATAATATTATTTTCATGAAATCTAATTAGAAATGTAGTTTTAAAATTTTTCGGACGATTACTTTTAAAATTATATCAAAAAAACGTTATTTTTTAGAAATAATGCGTTTTTCTTAAAAATCAAACAAAAACTGCTGTAACTTTTTTATTTCTTTATAAAAAAATGTAAATTTTGTTTAAATAATTTTATTTTCATGAAATCTAATTAGAAATGTAGTTTTAAAATTTTTCGGTCGATTATTTTTAAAATTATACCAAAAAAACGTTTTTCTTAAAAATCACACAAAAACTGCAGAAACTTTTTTATTTTTTTATAAAAAAATGTAAATTTTGTTTAAATAATATTATTTTCATGAAATCTAATTAGAAATGTAGTTTTAAAATTTTTCGGACGATTACTTTTAAAATTATATCAAAAAAACGTTATTTTTTAGAAATAATGCGTTTTTCTTAAAAATCAAACAAAAACTGCTGTAACTTTTTTATTTCTTTATAAAAAAATGTAAATTTTGTTTAAATAATTTTATTTTCATGAAATCTAATTAGAAATGTAGTTTTAAAATTTTTCGGTCGATTATTTTTAAAATTATACCAAAAAAACGTTTTTCTTAAAAATCACACAAAAACTGCAGAAACTTTTTTATTTCTTTATAAAAAAATGTAAATTTTGTTTAAATAATATTATTTTCATGAAATCTAATTAGAAATGTAGTTTTAAAATTTTTCGGACGATTTTATTTTAAAATTATATCAAAAAAACGTTATTTTTTAGAAATAATGCGTTTTTCTTAAAAATCAAACAAAAACTGCTGTAACTTTTTTATTTCTTTATAAAAAAATGTAAATTTTGTTTAAATAATATTATTTTCATGAAATCTAATTAGAAATGTAGTTTTAAAATTTTTCGGACGATTACTTTTAAAATTATATCAAAAAAACGTTATTTTTTAGAAATAATGCGTTTTTCTTAAAAATCAAACAAAAACTGCTGTAACTTTTTTATTTCTTTATAAAAAAATGTAAATTTTGTTTAAATAATTTTATTTTCATGAAATCTAATTAGAAATGTAGTTTTAAAATTTTTCGGTCGATTATTTTTAAAATTATACCAAAAAAACGTTTTTCTTAAAAATCAAACTAAAACTGCTGTAACTTTTTTATTTCTTTATAAAAAAATGTAAATTTTGTTTAAATAATATTATTTTCATGAAATCTAATTAGAAATGTAGTTTTAAAATTTTTCGGACGATTACTTTTAAAATTATATCAAAAAAACGTTATTTTTTAGAAATAATGCGTTTTTCTTAAAAATCAAACAAAAACTGCTGTAACTTTTTTATTTCTTTATAAAAAAATGTAAATTTTGTTTAAATAATTTTATTTTCATGAAATCTAATTAGAAATGTAGTTTTAAAATTTTTCGGTCGATTATTTTTAAAATTATACCAAAAAAACGTTTTTCTTAAAAATCAAACTAAAACTGCTGTAACTTTTTTATTTCTTTATAAAAAAATGTAAATTTTGTTTAAATAATATTATTTTCATGAAATCTAATTAGAAATGTAGTATTAAAATTTTTCGGTCGATTATTTTTAAAATTATACCAAAAAAACGTTTTTCTTAAAAATCAAACTAAAACTGCTGTAACTTTTTTATTTCTTTATAAAAAAATGTAAATTTTGTTTAAATAATATTATTTTCATGAAATCTAATTAGAAATGTAGTTTTAAAATTTTTCGGTCGATTATTTTTAAAATTATACCAAAAAAACGTTTTTCTTAAAAATCAAACTAAAACTGCTGTAACTTTTTTATTTCTTTATAAAAAAATGTAAATTTTGTTTAAATAATTTTATTTTCATGAAATCTAATTAGAAATGTAGTTTTAAAATTTTTCGGTCGATTATTTTTAAAATTATACCAAAAAAACGTTTTTCTTAAAAATCAAACTAAAACTGCTGTAACTTTTTTATTTCTTTATAAAAAAATGTAAATTTTGTTTAAATAATATTATTTTCATGAAATCTAATTAGAAATGTAGTTTTAAAATTTTTCGGACGATTACTTTTAAAATTATATCAAAAAAACGTTATTTTTTAGAAATAATGCGTTTTTCTTAAAAATCAAACAAAAACTGCTGTAACTTTTTTATTTCTTTATAAAAAAATGTAAATTTTGTTTAAATAATTTTATTTTCATGAAATCTAATTAGAAATGTAGTTTTAAAATTTTTCGGTCGATTATTTTTAAAATTATACCAAAAAAACGTTTTTCTTAAAAATCACACAAAAACTGCAGAAACTTTTTTATTTCTTTATAAAAAAATGTAAATTTTGTTTAAATAATTTTATTTTCATGAAATCTAGTTAGAAATGTAGTTTTAAAATTTTTCGGACGATTACTTTTAAAATTATATCAAAAAAACGTTATTTTTTAGAAATAATGCGTTTTTCTTAAAAATCAAACAAAAACTGCTGTAACTTTTTTATTTCTTTATAAAAAAATGTAAATTTTGTTTAAATAATTTTATTTTCATGAAATCTAATTAGAAATGTAGTTTTAAAATTTTTCGGTCGATTATTTTTAAAATTATACCAAAAAAACGTTTTTCTTAAAAATCACACAAAAACTGCAGAAACTTTTTTATTTCTTTATAAAAAAATGTAAATTTTGTTTAAATAATATTATTTTCATGAAATCTAATTAGAAATGTAGTTTTAAAATTTTTCGGACGATTACTTTTAAAATTATATCAAAAAAACGTTATTTTTTAGAAATAATGCGTTTTTCTTAAAAATCAAACAAAAACTGCTGTAACTTTTTTATTTCTTTATAAAAAAATGTAAATTTTGTTTAAATAATTTTATTTTCATGAAATCTAATTAAAAATGTAGTTTTAAAATTTTTCGGACGATTACTTTTAAAATTATATCAAAAAAACGTTATTTTTTAGAAATAATGCGTTTTTCTTAAAAATCAAACAAAAACTGCTGTAACTTTTTTATTTCTTTATAAAAAAATGTAAATTTTGTTTAAATAATTTTATTTTCATGAAATCTAATTAGAAATGTAGTTTTAAAATTTTTCGGTCGATTATTTTTAAAATTATACCAAAAAAACGTTTTTCTTAAAAATCACACAAAAACTGCAGAAACTTTTTTATTTCTTTATAAAAAAATGTAAATTTTGTTTAAATAATATTATTTTCATGAAATCTAATTAGAAATGTAGTTTTAAAATTTTTCGGACGATTACTTTTAAAATTATATCAAAAAAACGTTATTTTTTAGAAATAATGCGTTTTTCTTAAAAATCAAACAAAAACTGCTGTAACTTTTTTATTTCTTTATAAAAAAATGTAAATTTTGTTTAAATAATTTTATTTTCATGAAATCTAATTAGAAATGTAGTTTTAAAATTTTTCGGTCGATTATTTTTAAAATTATACCAAAAAAACGTTTTTCTTAAAAATCAAACTAAAACTGCTGTAACTTTTTTATTTCTTTATAAAAAAATGTAAATTTTGTTTAAATAATATTATTTACATGAAATCTAATTAGAAATGTAGTTTTAAAATTTTTTGGACGATTACTTTTAAAATTATATCAAAAAAACGTTATTTTTTAGAAATAATGCGTTTTTCTTAAAAATCAAACAAAAACTGCTGTAACTTTTTTATTTCTTTATAAAAAAATGTAAATTTTGTTTAAATAATTTTATTTTCATGAAATCTAATTAGAAATGTAGTTTTAAAATTTTTCGGTCGATTATTTTTAAAATTATACCAAAAAAACGTTTTTCTTAAAAATCACACAAAAACTGCAGAAACTTTTTTATTTCTTTATAAAAAAATGTAAATTTTATTTAAATAATTTTATTTTCATGAAATCTAATTAGAAATGTAGTTTTAAAATTTTTCGGACGATTACTTTTAAAATTATATCAAAAAAACGTTATTTTTTCGAAATAATGCGTTTTTCTTAAAAATCAAACAAAAACTGCTGTAACTTTTTTATTTCTTTATAAAAAAATGTAAATTTTGTTTAAATAATTTTATTTTCATGAAATCTATATAGAAATGTAGTTTTAAAATTTTTCGGTCGATTATTTTTAAAATTATAACAAAAAAACGTTTTTCTTAAAAATCAAACTAAAACTGCTGTAACTTTTTTATTTCTTTATAAAAAAATGTAAATTTTGTTTAAATAATATTATTTTCATGAAATATAATTAGAAATGTAGTTTTAAAATTTTTCGGACGATTACTTTTAAAATTATATCAAAAAAACGTTATTTTTTAGAAATAATGCGTTTTTCTTAAAAATCAAACAAAAACTGCTGTAACTTTTTTATTTCTTTATAAAAAAATGTAAATTTTGTTTAAATAATTTTATTTTCATGAAATCTAATTAGAAATGTAGTTTTAAAATTTTTCGGTCGATTATTTTTAAAATTATACCAAAAAAACGTTTTTCTTAAAAATCACACAAAAACTGCAGAAACTTTTTTATTTCTTTATAAAAAAATGTAAATTTTGTTTAAATAATTTTATTTTCATGAAATCTAATTAGAAATGTAGTTTTAAAATTTTTCGGACGATTACTTTTAAAATTATATCAAAAAAACGTTATTTTTTAGAAATAATGCGTTTTTCTTAAAAATCAAACAAAAACTGCTGTAACTTTTTTATTTCTTTATAAAAAAATGTAAATTTTGTTTAAATAATTTTATTTTCATGAAATCTATATAGAAATGTAGTTTTAAAATTTTTCGGTCGATTATTTTTAAAATTATAACAAAAAAACGTTTTTCTTAAAAATCAAACTAAAACTGCTGTAACTTTTTTATTTCTTTATAAAAAAATGTAAATTTTGTTTAAATAATATTATTTTCATGAAATCTAATTAGAAATGTAGTTTTAAAATTTTTCGGTCGATTATTTTTAAAATTATAACAAAAAAACGTTTTTCTTAAAAATCAAACTAAAACTGCTGTAACTTTTTTATTTCTTTATAAAAAAATGTAAATTTTGTTTAAATAATATTATTTTCATGAAATCTAATTAGAAATGTAGTTTTAAAATTTTTCGGACGATTACTTTTAAAATTATATCAAAAAAACGTTATTTTTTAGAAATAATGCGTTTTTCTTAAAAATCAAACAAAAACTGCTGTAACTTTTTTATTTCTTTATAAAAAAATGTAAATTTTGTTTAAATAATTTTATTTTCATGAAATCTAATTAGAAATGTAGTTTTAAAATTTTTCGGTCGATTATTTTTAAAATTATACCAAAAAAACGTTTTTCTTAAAAATCACACAAAAACTGCAGAAACTTTTTTATTTCTTTATAAAAAAATGTAAATTTTGTTTAAATAATTTTATTTTCATGAAATCTAATTAGAAATGTAGTTTTAAAATTTTTCGGACGATTACTTTTAAAATTATATCAAAAAAACGTTATTTTTTTCGAAATAATGCGTTTTTCTTAAAAATCAAACAAAAACTGCTGTAACTTTTTTATTTCTTTATAAAAAAATGTAAATTTTGTTTAAATAATTTTATTTTCATAAAATCTATATAGAAATGTAGTTTTAAAATTTTTCGGTCGATTATTTTTAAAATTATAACAAAAAAACGTTTTTCTTAAAAATCAAACTAAAACTGCTGTAACTTTTTTATTTCTTTATAAAAAAATGTAAATTTTGTTTAAATAATATTATTTTCATGAAATCTAATTAGAAATGTAGTTTTAAAATTTTTCGGACGATTACTTTTAAAATTATATCAAAAAAACGTTATTTTTTAGAAATAATGCGTTTTTCTTAAAAATCAAACAAAAACTGCTGTAACTTTTTTATTTCTTTATAAAAAAATGTAAATTTTGTTTAAATAATTTTATTTTCATGAAATCTAATTAGAAATGTAGTTTTAAAATTTTTCGGTCGATTATTTTTAAAATTATACCAAAAAAACGTTTTTCTTAAAAATCACACAAAAACTGCAGAAACTTTTTTATTTCTTTATAAAAAAATGTAAATTTTGTTTAAATAATTTTATTTTCATGAAATCTAATTAGAAATGTAGTTTTAAAATTTTTCGGACGATTACTTTTAAAATTATATCAAAAAAACGTTATTTTTTAGAAATAATGCGTTTTTCTTAAAAATCAAACAAAAACTGCTGTAACTTTTTTATTTCTTTATAAAAAAATGTAAATTTTGTTTAAATAATTTTATTTTCATGAAATCTAATTAGAAATGTAGTTTTAAAATTTTTCGGTCGATTATTTTTAAAATTATACCAAAAAAACGTTTTTCTTAAAAATCACACAAAAACTGCAGAAACTTTTTTATTTCTTTATAAAAAAATGTAAATTTTGTTTAAATAATATTATTTTCATGAAATCTAATTAGAAATGTAGTTTTAAAATTTTTCGGACGATTACTTTTAAAATTATATCAAAAAAACGTTATTTTTTAGAAATAATGCGTTTTTCTTAAAAATCAAACAAAAACTGCTGTAACTTTTTTATTTCTTTATAAAAAAATGTAAATTTTGTTTAAATAATATTATTTTCATGAAATCTAATTAGAAATGTAGTTTTAAAATTTTTCGGACGATTACTTTTAAAATTATATCAAAAAAACGTTATTTTTTAGAAATAATGCGTTTTTCTTAAAAATCAAACAAAAACTGCTGTAACTTTTTTATTTCTTTATAAAAAAATGTAAATTTTGTTTAAATAATTTTATTTTCATGAAATCTAATTAGAAATGTAGTTTTAAAATTTTTCGGTCGATTATTTTTAAAATCATACCAAAAAAACGTTTTTCTTAAAAATCACACAAAAACTGCAGAAACTTTTTTATTTCTTTATAAAAAAATGTAAATTTTGTTTAAATAATTTTATTTTCATGAAATCTAATTAGAAATGTAGTTTTAAAATTTTTCGGACGATTACTTTTAAAATTATATCAAAAAAACGTTATTTTTTAGAAATAATGCGTTTTTCTTAAAAATCAAACAAAAACTGCTGTAACTTTTTTATTTCTTTATAAAAAAATGTAAATTTTGTTTAAATAATTTTATTTTCATGAAATCTAATTAGAAATGTAGTTTTAAAATTTTTCGGTCGATTATTTTTAAAATTATACCAAAAAAACGTTTTTCTTAAAAATCACACAAAAACTGCAGAAACTTTTTTATTTCTTTATAAAAAAATGTAAATTTTATTTAAATAATATTATTTTCATGAAATCTAATTAGAAATGTAGTTTTAAAATTTTTCGGACGATTACTTTTAAAATTATATCAAAAAAACGTTATTTTTTAGAAATAATGCGTTTTTCTTAAAAATCAAACAAAAACTGCTGTAACTTTTTTATTTCTTTATAAAAAAATGTAAATTTTGTTTAAATAATATTATTTTCATGAAATCTAATTAGAAATGTAGTTTTAAAATTTTTCGGACGATTACTTTTAAAATTATATCAAAAAAACGTTATTTTTTAGAAATAATGCGTTTTTCTTAAAAATCAAACAAAAACTGCTGTAACTTTTTTATTTCTTTATAAAAAAATGTAAATTTTGTTTAAATAATTTTATTTTCATGAAATCTAATTAGAAATGTAGTTTTAAAATTTTTCGGTCGATTATTTTTAAAATTATACCAAAAAAACGTTTTTCTTAAAAATCACACAAAAACTGCAGAAACTTTTTTATTTCTTTATAAAAAAATGTAAATTTTGTTTAAATAATTTTATTTTCATGAAATCTAATTAGAAATGTAGTTTTAAAATTTTTCGGACGATTACTTTTAAAATTATATCAAAAAAACGTTATTTTTTAGAAATAATGCGTTTTTCTTAAAAATCAAACAAAAACTGCTGTAACTTTTTTATTTCTTTATAAAAAAATGTAAATTTTGTTTAAATAATTTTATTTTCATGAAATCTAATTAGAAATGTAGTTTTAAAATTTTTCGGTCGATTATTTTTAAAATTATACCAAAAAAACGTTTTTCTTAAAAATCACACAAAAACTGCAGAAACTTTTTTATTTCTTTATAAAAAAATGTAAATTTTGTTTAAATAATATTATTTTCATGAAATCTAATTAGAAATGTAGTTTTAAAATTTTTCGGACGATTACTTTTAAAATTATATCAAAAAAACGTTATTTTTTAGAAATAATGCGTTTTCTTAAAAATCAAACAAAAACTGCTGTAACTTTTTTATTTCTTTATAAAAAAATGTAAATTTTGTTTAAATAATTTTATTTTCATGAAATCTAATTAGAAATGTAGTTTTAAAATTTTTCGGTCGATTATTTTTAAAATTATACCAAAAAAACGTTTTTCTTAAAAATCAAACTAAAACTGCTGTAACTTTTTTATTTCTTTATAAAAAAATGTTATGTTTAAATAATATTATTTTCATGAAATCTAATTAGAAATGTAGTTTTAAAATTTTTCGGACGATTACTTTTAAAATTATATCAAAAAAACGTTATTTTTTAGAAATAATGCGTTTTTCTTAAAAATCAAACAAAAAATGCTGTAACTTTTTTATTTCTTTATAAAAAAATGTAAATTTTGTTTAAATAATTTTATTTTCATGAAATCTAATTAGAAATGTAGTTTTAAAATTTTTCGGTCGATTATTTTTAAAATTATACCAAAAAAACGTTTTTCTTAAAAATCACACAAAAACTGCAGAAACTTTTTTATTTCTTTATAAAAAAATGTAAATTTTGTTTAAATAATTTTATTTTCATGAAATCTAATTAGAAATGTAGTTTTAAAATTTTTCGGACGATTTCTTTTAAAATTATATCAAAAAAACGTTATTTTTTCGAAATAATGCGTTTTTCTTAAAAATCAAACAAAAACTGCTGTAACTTTTTTATTTCTTTATAAAAAAATGTAAATTTTGTTTAAATAATTTTATTTTCATGAAATCTAATTAGAAATGTAGTTTTAAAATTTTTCGGTCGATTATTTTTAAAATTATAACAAAAAAACGTTTTTCTTAAAAATCAAACTAAAACTGCTGTAACTTTTTTATTTCTTTATAAAAAAATGTAAATTTTGTTTAAATAATATTATTTTCATGAAATCTAATTAGAAATGTAGTTTTAAAATTTTTCGGACGATTACTTTTAAAATTATATCAAAAAAACGTTATTTTTTAGAAATAATGCGTTTTTCTTAAAAATCAAACAAAAACTGCTGCAACTTTTTTATTTCTTTATAAAAAAATGTAAATTTTGTTTAAATAATTTTATTTTCATGAAATCTAATTAGAAATGTAGTTTTAAAATTTTTCGGTCGATTATTTTTAAAATTATACCAAAAAAACGTTTTTCTTATAAATCACACAAAAACTGCAGAAACTTTTTTATTTCTTTATAAAAAAATGTAAATTTTGTTTAAATAATTTTATTTTCATGAAATCTAATTAGAAATGTAGTTTTAAAATTTTTCGGACGATTACTTTTAAAATTATATCAAAAAAACGTTATTTTTTAGAAATAATGCGTTTTTCTTAAAAATCAAACAAAACTGCTGTAACTTTTTATTTCTTTATAAAAAAATGTAAATTTTGTTTAAATAATTTTATTTTCATGAAATCTAATTAGAAATGTAGTTTTAAAATTTTTCGGTCGATTATTTTTAAAATTATACCAAAAAAACGTTTTTCTTAAAATCACACAAAAACTGCAGAAACTTTTTTATTTTTTTATAAAAAAATGTAAATTTTGTTTAAATAATATTATTTTCATGAAATCTAATTAGAAATGTAGTTTTAAAATTTTTCGGACGATTACTTTTAAAATTATATCAAAAAAACGTTATTTTTTAGAAATAATGCGTTTTTCTTAAAAATCAAACAAAAACTGCTGTAACTTTTTTATTTCTTTATAAAAAAATGTAAATTTTGTTTAAATAATTTTATTTTCATGAAATCTAATTAGAAATGTAGTTTTAAAATTTTTCGGTCGATTATTTTTAAAATTATACCAAAAAAACGTTTTTCTTAAAAATCACACAAAAACTGCAGAAACTTTTTTATTTCTTTATAAAAAAATGTAAATTTTGTTTAAATAATATTATTTTCATGAAATCTAATTAGAAATGTAGTTTTAAAATTTTTCGGACGATTACTTTTAAAATTATATCAAAAAAACGTAATTTTTTAGAAATAATGCGTTTTTCCTAAAAATCAAACAAAAACTGCTGTAACTTTTTTATTTCTTTATAAAAAAATGTAAATTTTGTTTAATAATATTATTTTCATGAAATCTAATTAGAAATGTAGTTTTAAAATTTTTCGGACGATTACTTTTAAAATTATATCAAAAAAACGTTATTTTTTAGAAATAATGCGTTTTTCTTAAAAATCAAACAAAAACTGCTGTAACTTTTTTATTTCTTTATAAAAAAATGTAAATTTTGTTTAAATAATTTTATTTTCATGAAATCTAATTAGAAATGTAGTTTTAAAATTTTTCGGTCGATTATTTTTGAAGAAATTATACCAAAAAAACGTTTTTCTTAAAAATCACACAAAAACTGCAGAAACTTTTTTATTTCTTTATAAAAAAATGTAAATTTTGTTTAAATAATATTATTTTCATAAAATCTAATTAGAAATGTAGTTTTAAAATTTTTCGGACGATTAATTTTAAAATTATATCAAAAAAACGTTATTTTTTAGAAATAATGCGTTTTTCTTAAAAATCAAACAAAAACTGCTGTAACTTTTTTATTTCTTTATAAAAAAATGTAAATTTTGTTTAAATAATTTTATTTTCATGAAATCTAATTAGAAATGTAGTTTTAAAATTTTTCGGTCGATTATTTTTAAAATTATACCAAAAAAACGTTTTTCTTAAAAATCAAACTAAAACTGCTGTAACTTTTTTATTTCTTTATAAAAAAATGTAAATTTTGTTTAAATAATATTATTTTCATGAAATCTAATTAGAAATGTAGTTTTAAAATTTTTCGGACGATTACTTTTAAAATTATATCAAAAAAACGTTATTTTTTAGAAATAATGCGTTTTTCTTAAAAATCAAACATAAACTGCTGTAACTTTTTTATTTCTTTATAAAAAAATGTAAATTTTGTTTAAATAATTTTATTTTCATGAAATCTAATTAGAAATGTAGTTTTAAAATTTTTCGGTCGATTATTTTTAAAATTATACCAAAAAAACGTTTTTCTTAAAAATCAAACTAAAACTGCTGTAACTTTTTTATTTCTTTATAAAAAAATGTAAATTTTGTTTAAATAATATTATTTTCATGAAATCTAATTAGAAATGTAGTTTTAAAATTTTTCGGACGATTACTTTTAAAATTATATCAAAAAAACGTTATTTTTTAGAAATAATGCGTTTTTCTTAAAAATCAAACAAAAACTGCTGTAACTTTTTTATTTCTTTATAAAAAAATGTAAATTTTGTTTAAATAATTTTATTTTCATGAAATCTAATTAGAAATGTAGTTTTAAAATTTTTCGGTCGATTATTTTTAAAATTATACCAAAAAAACGTTTTTCTTAAAAATCAAACTAAAACTGCTGTAACTTTTTTATTTCTTTATAAAAAAATGTAAATTTTGTTTAAATAATATTATTTTCATGAAATCTAATTAGAAATGTAGTTTTAAAATTTTTCGGACGATTACTTTTAAAATTATATCAAAAAAACGTTATTTTTTAGAAATAATGCGTTTTTCTTAAAAATCAAACAAAAACTGCTGTAACTTTTTTATTTCTTTATAAAAAAATGTAAATTTTGTTTAAATAATTTTATTTTCATGAAATCTAATTAGAAATGTAGTTTTAAAATTTTTCGGTCGATTATTTTTAAAATTATACCAAAAAAACGTTTTTCTTAAAAATCACACAAAAACTGCAGAAACTTTTTTATTTCTTTATATAAAAATGCAAATTTTGTTTAAATAATTTTATTTTCATGAAATCTAATTAGAAATGTAGTTTTAAAATTTTTCGGACGATTACTTTTAAAATTATATCAAAAAAACGTTATTTTTTAGAAATAATGCGTTTTTCTTAAAAATCAAACAAAAACTGCTGTAACTTTTTTATTTCTTTATAAAAAAATGTAAATTTTGTTTAAATAATTTTATTTTCACGAAATCTAATTAGAAATGTAGTTTTAAAATTTTTCGGTCGATTATTTTTAAAATTATACCAAAAAAACGTTTTTCTTAAAAATCAAACTAAAACTGCTGTAACTTTTTTATTTCTTTATAAAAAAATGTAAATTTTGTTTAAATAATATTATTTTCATGAAATCTAATTAGAAATGTAGTTTTAAAATTTTTCGGACGATTACTTTTAAAATTATATCAAAAAAACGTTATTTTTTAGAAATAATGCGTTTTTCTTAAAAATCAAACAAAAACTGCTGTAACTTTTTTATTTCTTTATAAAAAAATGTAAATTTTGTTTAAATAATTTTATTTTCATGAAATCTAATTAGAAATGTAGTTTTAAAATTTTTCGGTCGATTATTTTTAAAATTATACCAAAAAAACGTTTTTCTTAAAAATCAAACTAAAACTGCTGTAACATTTTTATTTCTTTATAAAAAAATGTAAATTTTGTTAAAATAATATTATTTTCATGAAATCTAATTAGAAATGTAGTTTTAAAATTTTTCGGACGATTACTTTTAAAATTATATCAAAAAAACGTTATTTTTTAGAAATAATGCGTTTTTCTTAAAAATCAAACAAAAACTGCTGTAACTTTTTTATTTCTTTATAAAAAAATGTAAATTTTGTTTAAATAATTTTATTTTCATGAAATCTAATTAGAAATGTAGTTTTAAAATTTTTCGGTCGATTATTTTTAAAATTATACCAAAAAAACGTTTTTCTTAAAAATCAAACTAAAACTGCTGTAACTTTTTTATTTCTTTATAAAAAAATGTAAATTTTGTTTAAATAATATTAGTTTCATGAAATCTAATTAGAAATGTAGTTTTAAAATTTTTCGGACGATTACTTTTAAAATTATATCAAAAAAACGTTATTTTTTAGAAATAATGCGTTTTTCTTAAAAATCAAACAAAAACTGCTGTAACTTTTTTATTTCTTTATAAAAAAATGTAAATTTTGTTTAAATAATTTTATTTTCATGAAATCTAATTAGAAATGTAGTTTTAAAATTTTTCGGTCAATTATTTTTAAAATTATACCAAAAAAACGTTTTTCTTAAAAATCACACAAAAACTGCAGAAACTTTTTTATTTCTTTATAAAAAAATGTAAATTTTGTTTAAATAATATTATTTTCATGAAATCTAATTAGAAATGTAGTTTTAAAATTTTTCGGACGATTACTTTTAAAATTATATCAAAAAAACGTTATTTTTTAGAAATAATGCGTTTTTCTTAAAAATCAAACAAAAACTGCTGTAACTTTTTTATTTCTTTATAAAAAAATGTAAATTTTGTTTAAATAATTTTATTTTCATGAAATCTAATTAGAAATGTAGTTTTAAAATTTTTCGGTCGATTATTTTTAAAATTATACCAAAAAAACGTTTTTCTTAAAAATCACACAAAAACTGCAGAAACTTTTTTATTTCTTTATAAAAAAATGTAAATTTTGTTTAAATAATTTTATTTTCATAAAATCTAATTAGAAATGTAGTTTTAAAATTTTTCGGACGATTACTTTTAAAAT
Organism: Stenus bimaculatus; assembly: GCA_963971135.1. Taxonomy (NCBI): domain Eukaryota; kingdom Metazoa; phylum Arthropoda; class Insecta; order Coleoptera; family Staphylinidae; genus Stenus; species Stenus bimaculatus. Next base: position 39,973 of record CAXARA010001544.1, read on the forward strand.
TATATCAAAAAAACGTTATTTTTTAGAAATAATGCGTTTTTCTTAAAAATCAAACAAAAACTGCTGTAACTTTTTTATTTCTTTATAAAAAAATGTAAATTTTGTTTAAATAATTTTATTTTCATGAAATCTAATTAGAAATGTAGTTTTAAAATTTTTCGGTCGATTATTTTTAAAATTATACCAAAAAAACGTTTTTCTTAAAAATCAAACTAAAACTGCTGTAACTTTTTTATTTCTTTATAAAAAAATGTAAATTTTGTTTAAATAATTTTATTTTCATGAAATCTAATTAGAAATGTAGTTTTAAAATTTTTCGGTCGATTATTTTTAAAATTATACCAAAAAAACGTTTTTCTTAAAAATCAAACTAAAACTGCTGTAACTTTTTTATTTCTTTATAAAAAAATGTAAATTTTGTTTAAATAATATTATTTTCATGAAATCTAATTAGAAATGTAGTTTTAAAATTTTTCGGACGATTACTATTAAAATTATATCAAAAAAACGTTATTTTTTAGAAATAATGCGTTTTTCTTAAAAATCAAACAAAAACTGCTGTAACTTTTTTATTTCTTTATAAAAAAATGTAAATTTTGTTTAAATAATTTTATTTTCATGAAATCTAATTAGAAATGTAGTTTTAAAATTTTTCGGTCGATTATTTTTAAAATTATACCAAAAAAACGTTTTTCTTAAAAATCAAACAAAAACTGCTGTAACTTTTTTATTTCTTTATAAAAAAATGTAAATTTTGTTTAAATAATTTTATTTTCATGAAATCTAATTAGAAATGTAGTTTTAAAATTTTTCGGTCGATTATTTTTAAAATTATACCAAAAAACGTTTTTCTTAAAAATCAAACTAAAACTGCTGTAACTTTTTTATTTCTTTATAAAAAAATGTAAATTTTGTTTAAATAATATTATTTTCATGAAATCTAATTAGAAATGTAGTTTTAAAATTTTTCGGACGATTACTTTTAAAATTATATCAAAAAAACGTTATTTTTTAGAAATAATGCGTTTTTCTTAAAAATCAAACAAAAACTGCTGTAACTTTTTTATTTCTTTATAAAAAAATGTAAATTTTGTTTAAATAATTTTATTTTCATGAAATCTAATTAGAAATGTAGTTTTAAAATTTTTCGGTCAATTATTTTTAAAATTATACCAAAAAAACGTTTTTCTTAAAAATCACACAAAAACTGCAGAAACTTTTTTATTTCTTTATAAAAAAATGTAAATTTTGTTTAAATAATTTTATTTTCATGAAATCTAATTAGAAATGTAGTTTTAAAATTTTTCTTACGATTACTTTTAAAATTATATCAAAAAAACGTTATTTTTTAGAAATAATGCGTTTTTCTTAAAAATCAAACAAAAACTGCTGTAACTTTTTTATTTCTTTATAAAAAAATGTAAATTTTGTTTAAATAATTTTATTTTCATGAAATCTAATTAGAAATGTAGTTTTAAAATTTTTCGGTCGATTATTTTTAAAATTATACCAAAAAAACGTTTTTCTTAAAAATCAAACTAAAACTGCTGTAACTTTTTTATTTCTTTATAAAAAAATGTAAATTTTGTTTAAATAATATTATTTTCATGAAATCTAATTAGAAATGTAGTTTTAAAATTTTTCGGACGATTACTTTTAAAATTATATCAAAAAAACGTTATTTTTTAGAAATAATGCGTTTTTCTTAAAAATCAAACAAAAACTGCTGTAACTTTTTTATTTCTTTATAAAAAAATGTAAATTTTGTTTAAATAATTTTATTTTCATGAAATCTAATTAGAAATGTAGTTTTAAAATTTTTCGGTCGATTATTTTTAAAATTATACCAAAAAAACGTTTTTCTTAAAAATCACACAAAAACTGCAGAAACTTTTTTATTTCTTTATAAAAAAATGTAAATTTTGTTTAAATAATTTTATTTTCATGAAATCTAATTAGAAATGTAGTTTTAAAATTTTTCGGACGATTACTTTTAAAATTATATCAAAAAAACGTTATTTTTTAGAAATAATGCGTTTTTCTTAAAAATCAAACAAAAACTGCTGTAACTTTTTTATTTCTTTATAAAAAAATGTAAATTTTGTTTAAATAATTTTATTTTCATGAAATCTAATTAGAAATGTAGTTTTAAAATTTTTCGGTCGATTATTTTTAAAATTATACCAAAAAACGTTTTTCTTAAAAATCAAACTAAAACTGCTGTAACTTTTTTATTTCTTTATAAAAAAATGTAAATTTTGTTTAAATAATATTATTTTCATGAAATCTAATTAGAAATGTAGTTTTAAAATTTTTCGGACGATTACTTTTAAAATTATATCAAAAAAACGTTATTTTTTAGAAATAATGCGTTTTTCTTAAAAATCAAACAAAAACTGCTGTAACTTTTTTATTTCTTTATAAAAAAATGTAAATTTTGTTTAAATAATTTTATTTTCATGAAATCTAATTAGAAATGTAGTTTTAAAATTTTTCGGTCAATTATTTTTAAAATTATACCAAAAAAACGTTTTTCTTAAAAATCACACAAAAACTGCAGAAACTTTTTTATTTCTTTATAAAAAAATGTAAATTTTGTTTAAATAATTTTATTTTCATGAAATCTAATTAGAAATGTAGTTTTAAAATTTTTCTTACGATTACTTTTAAAATTATATCAAAAAAACGTTATTTTTTAGAAATAATGCGTTTTTCTTAAAAATCAAACAAAAACTGCTGTAACTTTTTTATTTCTTTATAAAAAAATGTAAATTTTGTTTAAATAATTTTATTTTCATGAAATCTAATTAGAAATGTAGTTTTAAAATTTTTCGGTCGATTATTTTTAAAATTATACCAAAAAAACGTTTTTCTTAAAAATCAAACTAAAACTGCTGTAACTTTTTTATTTCTTTATAAAAAAATGTAAATTTTGTTTAAATAATATTATTTTCATGAAATCTAATTAGAAATGTAGTTTTAAAATTTTTCGGACGATTACTTTTAAAATTATATCAAAAAAACGTTATTTTTTAGAAATAATGCGTTTTTCTTAAAAATCAAACAAAAACTGCTGTAACTTTTTTATTTCTTTATAAAAAAATGTAAATTTTGTTTAAATAATTTTATTTTCATGAAATCTAATTAGAAATGTAGTTTTAAAATTTTTCGGTCGATTATTTTTAAAATTATACCAAAAAAACGTTTTTCTTAAAAATCACACAAAAACTGCAGAAACTTTTTTATTTCTTTATAAAAAAATGTAAATTTTGTTTAAATAATTTTATTTTCATGAAATCTAATTAGAAATGTAGTTTTAAAATTTTTCGGACGATTACTTTTAAAATTATATCAAAAAAACGTTATTTTTTAGAAATAATGCGTTTTTCTTAAAAATCAAACAAAAACTGCTGTAACTTTTTTATTTCTTTATAAAAAAATGTAAATTTTGTTTAAATAATTTTATTTTCATGAAATCTAATTAGAAATGTAGTTTTAAAATTTTTCGGTCGATTATTTTTAAAATTATACCAAAAAAACGTTTTTCTTAAAAATCAAACTAAAACTGCTGAAACTTTTTTATTTCTTTATAAAAAAATGTTAATTTTGTTTAAATAATTTTATTTTCATGAAATCTAATTAGAAATGTAGTTTTAAAATTTTTCGGTCGATTATTTTTAAAATTATACCAAAAAAACGTTTTTCTTAAAAATCAAACTAAAACTGCTGTAACTTTTTTATTTCTTTATAAAAAAATGTAAATTTTGTTTAAATAATATTATTTTCATGAAATCTAATTAGAAGTGTAGTTTTAAAATTTTTCGGACGATTACTTTTAAAATTATATCAAAAAAACGTTATTTTTTAGAAATAATGCGTTTTTCTTAAAAATCAAACAAAAACTGCTGTAACTTTTTTATTTCTTTATAAAAAAATGTAAATTTTGTTTAAATAATTTTATTTTCATGAAATCTAATTAGAAATGTAGTTTTAAAATTTTTCGGTTGATTATTTTTAAAATTATACCAAAAAAACGTTTTTCTTAAAAATCAAACAAAAACTGCTGTAACTTTTTTATTTCTTTATAAAAAAATGTAAATTTTGTTTAAATAATTTTATTTTCATGAAATCTAATTAGAAATGTAGTTTTAAAATTTTTCGGTCGATTATTTTTAAAATTATACCAAAAAAACGTTTTTCTTAAAAATCAAACTAAAACTGCTGTAACTTTTTTATTTCTTTATAAAAAAATGTAAATTTTGTTTAAATAATATTATTTTCATGAAATCTAATTAGAAATGTAGTTTTAAAATTTTTCGGACGATTACTTTTAAAATTATATCAAAAAAACGTTATTTTTTAGAAATAATGCGTTTTTCTTAAAAATCAAACAAAAACTGCTGTAACTTTTTTATTTCTTTATAAAAAATTGTAAATTTTGTTTAAATAATTTCATTTTCATGAAATCTAATTAGAAATGTAGTTTTAAAATTTTTCGGTCGATTATTTTTAAAATTATACCAAAAAAACGTTTTTCTTAAAAATCACACAAAAACTGCAGAAACTTTTTTATTTCTTTATATAAAAATGTAAATTTTGTTTAAATAATTTTATTTTTATGAAATCTAATTAGAAATGTAGTTTTAAAATTTTTCGGACGATTACTTTTAAAATTATATCAAAAAAACGTTATTTTTTAGAAATAATGCGTTTTTCTTAAAAATCAAACAAAAACTGCTGTAACTTTTTTATTTCTTTATAAAAAAATGTAAATTTTGTTTAAATAATTTTATTTTCATGAAATCTAATTAGAAATGTAGTTTTAAAATTTTTCGGTCGATTATTTTTAAAATTATACCAAAAAAACGTTTTTCTTAAAAATCACACAAAAACTGCAGAAACTTTTTTATTTCTTTATAAAAAAATGTAAATTTTGTTTAAATAATTTTATTTTCATGAAATCTAATTAGAAATGTAGTTTTAAAATTTTTCGGTCGATTGTTTTTAAAATTATACCAAAAAAACGTTTTTCTTAAAAATCAAACTAAAACTGCTGTAACTTTTTTATTTCTTTATAAAAAAATGTAAATTTTGTTTAAATAATATTATTTTCATGAAATCTAATTAGAAATGTAGTTTTAAAATTTTTCGGACGATTACTTTTAAAATTATATCAAAAAAACGTTATTTTTTAGAAATAATGCGTTTTTCTTAAAAATCAAACAAAAACTGCTGTAACTTTTTTATTTCTTTATAAAAAAATGTAAATTTTGTTTAAATAATTTTATTTTCATGAAATCTAATTAGAAATGTAGTTTTAAAATTTTTCGGTCGATTATTTTTAAAATTATACCAAAAAAACGTTTTTATTAAAAATCACACAAAAACTGCAGAAACTTTTTTATTTCTTTATAAAAAAATGTAAATTTTGTTTAAATAATTTTATTTTCATGAAATCTAATTAGAAATGTAGTTTTAAAATTTTTCGGACGATTACTTTTAAAATTATATCAAAAAAACGTTATTTTTTAGAAATAATGCGTTTTTCTTAAAAATCAAACAAAAACTGCTGTAACTTTTTTATTTCTTTATAAAAAAATGTAAATTTTGTTTAAATAATTTTATTTTCATGAAATCTAATTAGAAATGTAGTTTTAAAATTTTTCGGTCGATTATTTTTAAAATTATACCAAAAAAACGTTTTTCTTAAAAATCAAACTAAAACTGCTGTAACTTTTTTATTTCTTTATAAAAAAATGTAAATTTTGTTTAAATAATATTATTTTCATGAAATCTAATTAGAAATGTAGTTTTAAAATTTTTCGGACGATTACTTTTAAAATTATATCAAAAAAACGTTATTTTTTAGAAATAATGCGTTTTTCTTAAAAATCAAACAAAAACTGCTGTAACTTTTTTATTTCTTTATAAAAAAATGTAAATTTTGTTTAAATAATTTTATTTTCATGAAATCTAATTAGAAATGTAGTTTTAAAATTTTTCGGTCGATTATTTTTAAAATTATACCAAAAAAACGTTTTTCTTAAAAATCACACAAAAACTGCAGAAACTTTTTTATTTCTTTATAAAAAAATGTAAATTTTGTTTAAATAATTTTATTTTCATGAAATCTAATTAGAAATGTAGTTTTAAAATTTTTCGGACGATTACTTTTAAAATTATATCAAAAAAACGTTATTTTTTAGAAATAATGCGTTTTTCTTAAAAATCAAACAAAAACTGCTGTAACTTTTTTATTTCTTTATAAAAAAATGTAAATTTTGTTTAAATAATTTTATTTTCATGAAATCTAATTAGAAATGTAGTTTTAAAATTTTTCGGTCGATTATTTTTAAAATTATACCAAAAAAACGTTTTTCTTAAAAATCAAACTAAAACTGCTGTAACTTTTTTATTTCTTTATAAAAAAATGTAAATTTTGTTTAAATAATATTATTTTCATGAAATCTAATTAGAAATGTAGTTTTAAAATTTTTCGGACGATTACTTTTAAAATTATATCAAAAAAACGTTATTTTTTAGAAATAATGCGTTTTTCTTAAAAATCAAACAAAAACTGCTGTAACTTTTTTATTTCTTTATAAAAAAATGTAAATTTTGTTTAAATAATTTTATTTTCATGAAATCTAATTAGAAATGTAGTTTTAAAATTTTTCGGTCGATTATTTTTAAAATTATACCAAAAAAACGTTTTTCTTAAAAATCAAACTAAAACTGCTGTAACTTTTTTATTTCTTTATAAAAAAATGTAAATTTTGTTTAAATAATATTATTTTCATGAAATCTAATTAGAAATGTAGTTTTAAAATTTTTCGGACGATTACTTTTAAAATTATATCAAAAAAACGTTATTTTTTAGAAATAATGCGTTTTTCTTAAAAATCAAACAAAAACTGCTGTAACTTTTTTATTTCTTTATAAAAAAATGTAAATTTTGTTTAAATAATTTTATTTTCATGAAATCTAATTAGAAATGAAGTTTTAAAATTTTTCGGTCGATTATTTTTAAAATTATACCAAAAAAACGTTTTTCTTAAAAATCACACAAAAACTGCAGAAACTTTTTTATTTCTTTATAAAAAAATGTAAATTTTGTTTAAATAATTTTATTTTCATGAAATCTAATTAGAAATGTAGTTTTAAAATTTTTCGGACGATTACTTTTAAAATTATATCAAAAAAACGTTATTTTTTAGAAATAATGCGTTTTTCATAAAAATCAAACAAAAACTGCTGTAACTTTTTTATTTCTTTATAAAAAAATGTAAATTTTGTTTAAATAATTTTATTTTCATGAAATCTAATTGGAAATGTAGTTTTAAAATTTTTCGGTCGATTATTTTTAAAATTATACCAAAAAAACGTTTTTCTTAAAAATCACTCAAAAACTGCAGAAACTTTTTTATTTCTTTATAAAAAAATGTAAATTTTGTTTAAATAATATTATTTTCATGAAATCTAATTAGAAATGTAGTTTTAAAATTTTTCGGACGATTACTTTTAAAATTATATCAAAAAAACGTTATTTTTTAGAAATAATGCGTTTTTCTTAAAAATCAAACAAAAACTGCTGTAACTTTTTTATTTCTTTATAAAAAAATGTAAATTTTGTTTAAATAATTTTATTTTCATGAAATCTAATTAGAAATGTAGTTTTAAAATTTTGCGGTCGATTATTTTTAAAATTATACCAAAAAAACGTTTTTCTTAACAATCAAACTAAAACTGCTGTAACTTTTTTATTTCTTTATAAAAAAATGTAAATTTTGTTTAAATAATATTATTTTCATGAAATCTAATTAGAAATGTAGTTTTAAAATTTTTCGGACGATTACTTTTAAAATTATATCAAAAAAACGTTATTTTTTAGAAATAATGCGTTTTTCTTAAAAATCAAACAAAAACTGCTGTAACTTTTTTATTTCTTTATAAAAAAATGTAAATTTTGTTTAAATAATTTTATTTTCATGAAATCTAATTAGAAATGTAGTTTTAAAATTTTTCGGTCGATTATTTTTAAAATTATACCAAAAAAACGTTTTTCTTAAAAATCACACAAAAACTGCAGAAACTTTTTTATTTCTTTATAAAAGAATGTAAATTTTGTTTAAATAATATTATTTTCATGAAATCTAATTAGAAATGTAGTTTTAAAATTTTTCGGACGATTACTTTTAAAAGTATATCAAAAAAACGTTATTTTTTAGAAATAATGCGTTTTTCTTAAAAATCAAACAAAAACTGCTGTAACTTTTTTATTTCTTTATAAAAAAATGTAAATTTTGTTTAAATAATTTTATTTTCATGAAATCTAATTAGAAATGTAGTTTTAAAATTTTTCGGTCGATTATTTTTAAAATTATACCAAAAAAACGTTTTTCTTAAAAATCACACAAAAACTGCAGAAACTTTTTTATTTCTTTATAAAAAAATGTAAATTTTGTTTAAATAATATTATTTTCATGAAATCTAATTAGAAATGTAGTTTTAAAATTTTTCGGACGATTACTTTTAAAATTATATCAAAAAAACGTTATTTTTTAGAAATAATGCGTTTTTCTTAAAAATCAAACAAAAACTGCTGTAACTTTTATATTTCTTTATAAAAAAATGTAAATTTTGTTTAAATAATATTATTTTTATGAAATCTAATTAGAAATGTAGTTTTAAAATTTTTCGGACGATTACTTTTAAAATTATATCAAAAAAACGTTATTTTTTAGAAATAATGCGTTTTTCTTAAAAATCAAACAAAAACTGCTGTAACTTTTTTATTTCTTTATAAAAAAATGTAAATTTTGTTTAAATAATTTTATTTTCATGAAATCTAATTAGAAATGTAGTTTTAAAATTTTTCGGTCGATTATTTTTAAAATTATACCAAAAAAACGTTTTTCTTAAAAATCACACAAAAACTGCAGAAACTTTTTTATTTCTTTATAAAAAAATGTAAATTTTGTTTAAATAATATTATTTTCATGAAATCTAATTAGAAATGTAGTTTTAAAATTTTTCGGACGATTACTTTTAAAATTATATCAAAAAAACGTTATTTTTTAGAAATAATGCGTTTTTCTTAAAAATCAAACAAAAACTGCTGTAACTTTTTTATTTCTTTATAAAAAAATGTAAATTTTGTTTAAATAATTTTATTTTCATGAAATCTAATTAGAAATGTAGTTTTAAAATTTTTCGGACGATTACTTTTAAAATTATATCAAAAAAACGTTATTTTTTAGAAATAATGCGTTTTTCTTAAAAATCAAACAAAAACTGCTGTAACTTTTTTATTTCTTTATAAAAAAATGTAAATTTTGTTTAAATAAATTTATTTTCATGAAATCTAGTTAGAAATGTAGTTTTAAAATTTTTCGGTCGATTACTTTTAAAATTATATCAAAAAAACGTAATTTTTTAGAAATAATGCGTTTTTCTTAAAAATCAAACAAAAACTGCTGTAACTTTTTTATTTCTTTATAAAAAAATGTAAATTTTGTTTAAATAATTTTATTTTCATGAAATCTAATTAGAAATGTAGTTTTAAAATTTTTCGGTCGATTATTTTTAAAATTATACCAAAAAAACATTTTTCTTAAAAATCAAACTAAAACTGCTGTAACTTTTTTATTTCTTTATAAAAAAATGTAAATTTTGTTTAAATAATATTATTTTCATGAAATCTAATTAGAAATGTAGTTTTAAAATTTTTCGGATGATTACTTTTAAAATTATATCAAAAAAACGTTATTTTTTAGAAATAATGCGTTTTTCTTAAAAATCAAACAAAAACTGCTGTAACTTTTTTATTTCTTTATAAAAAAATGTAAATTTTGTTTAAATAATTTTATTTTCATGAAATCTAATTAGAAATGTAGTTTTAAAATTTTTCGGTCGATTATTTTTAAAATTATACCAAAAAAACGTTTTTCTTAAAAATCACACAAAAACTGCAGAAACTTTTTTATTTCTTTATAAAAAAATGTAAATTTTGTTTAAATAATTTTATTTTCATGAAATCTAATTAGAAATGTAGTTTTAAAATTTTTCGGACGATTACTTTTAAAATTATATCAAAAAAACGTTATTTTTTAGAAATAATGCGTTTTTCTTAAAAATCAAACAAAAACTGCTGTAACTTTTTTATTTCTTTATAAAAAAATGTAAATTTTGTTTAAATAATTTTATTTTCATGAAATCTAATTAGAAATGTAGTTTTAAAATTTTTCGGTCGATTATTTTTAAAATTATACCAAAAAAACGTTTTTCTTAAAAATCAAACTAAAACTGCTGTAACTTTTTTATTTCTTTATAAAAAAATGTAAATTTTGTTTAAATAATTTTATTTTCATGAAATCTAATTAGAAATGTAGTTTTAAAATTTTTCGGACGATTACTTTTAAAATTATATCAAAAAAACGTTATTTTTTAGAAATAATGCGTTTTTCTTAAAAATCAAACAAAAACTGCTGTAACTTTTTTATTTCTTTATAAAAAAATGTAAATTTTGTTTAAATAAATTTATTTTCATGAAATCTAGTTAGAAATGTAGTTTTAAAATTTTTCGGTCGATTACTTTTAAAATTATATCAAAAAAACGTAATTTTTTAGAAATAATGCGTTTTTCTTAAAAATCAAACAAAAACTGCTGTAACTTTTTTATTTCTTTATAAAAAAATGTAAATTTTGTTTAAATAATTTTATTTTCATGAAATCTAATTAGAAATGTAGTTTTAAAATTTTTCGGTCGATTATTTTTAAAATTATACCAAAAAAACATTTTTCTTAAAAATCAAACTAAAACTGCTGTAACTTTTTTATTTCTTTATAAAAAAATGTAAATTTTGTTTAAATAATATTATTTTCATGAAATCTAATTAGAAATGTAGTTTTAAAATTTTTCGGATGATTACTTTTAAAATTATATCAAAAAAACGTTATTTTTTAGAAATAATGCGTTTTTCTTAAAAATCAAACAAAAACTGCTGTAACTTTTTTATTTCTTTATAAAAAAATGTAAATTTTGTTTAAATAATTTTATTTTCATGAAATCTAATTAGAAATGTAGTTTTAAAATTTTTCGGTCGATTATTTTTAAAATTATACCAAAAAAACGTTTTTCTTAAAAATCACACAAAAACTGCAGAAACTTTTTTATTTCTTTATAAAAAAATGTAAATTTTGTTTAAATAATTTTATTTTCATGAAATCTAATTAGAAATGTAGTTTTAAAATTTTTCGGACGATTACTTTTAAAATTATATCAAAAAAACGTTATTTTTTAGAAATAATGCGTTTTTCTTAAAAATCAAACAAAAACTGCTGTAACTTTTTTATTTCTTTATAAAAAAATGTAAATTTTGTTTAAATAATTTATTTTCATGAAATCTAATTAGAAATGTAGTTTTAAAATTTTTCGGTCGATTATTTTTAAAATTATACCAAAAAAACGTTTTCTTAAAAATCACACAAAAACTGCAGAAACTTTTTTATTTTTTATAAAAAATGTAAATTTTGTTTAAATAATTTTATTTTCATGAAATCTAATTAGAAATGTAGTTTTAAAATTTTTCGGACGATTACTTTTAAAATTATATCAAAAAAACGTTATTTTTTAGAAATAATGCGTTTTTCTTAAAAATCAAACAAAAACTGCTGTAACTTTTTATTTCTTTATAAAAAAATGTAAATTTTGTTTAAATAATTTTATTTTCATGAAATCTAATTAGAAATGTAGTTTTAAAATTTTTCGGTCGATTATTTTTAAAATTATACCAAAAAAACGTTTTTCTTAAAAATCACACAAAAACTGCAGAAACTTTTTTATTTCTTTATAAAAAAATGTAAATTTTGTTTAAATAATATTATTTTCATGAAATCTAATTAGAAATGTAGTTTTAAAATTTTTCGGACGATTACTTTTAAAATTATATCAAAAAAACGTTATTTTTTAGAAATAATGCGTTTTTCTTAAAAATCAAACAAAAACTGCTGTAATTTTTTTATTTCTTTATAAAAAAATGTAAATTTTGTTTAAATAATATTATTTTCATGAAATCTAATTAGAAATGTAGTTTTAAAATTTTTCGGACGATTACTTTTAAAATTATATCAAAAAAACGTTATTTTTTAGAAATAATGCGTTTTTCTTAAAAATCAAACAAAAACTGCTGTAACTTTTTTATTTCTTTATAAAAAAATGTAAATTTTGTTTAAATAATTTTATTTTCATGAAATCTAATTAGAAATGTAGTTTTAAAATTTTCGGTCGATTATTTTTAAAATTATACCAAAAAAACGTTTTTCTTAAAAATCAAACTAAAACTGCTGTAACTTTTTTATTTCTTTATAAAAAAATGTAAATTTTGTTTAAATAATATTATTTTCATGAAATCTAATTAGAAATGTAGTTTTAAAATTTTTCGGACGATTACTTTTAAAATTATATCAAAAAAACGTTATTTTTTAGAAATAATGCGTTTTTCTTAAAAATCAAACAAAAACTGCTGTAACTTTTTTATTTCTTTATAAAAAAATGTAAATTTTGTTTAAATAATTTTATTTTCATGAAATCTAATTAGAAATGTAGTTTTAAAATTTTTCGGTCGATTATTTTTAAAATTATACCAAAAAAACGTTTTTCTTAAAAATCAAACTAAAACTGCTGTAACTTTTTTATTTCTTTATAAAAAAATGTAAATTTTGTTTAAATAATATTATTTTCATGAAATCTAATTAGAAATGTAGTTTTAAAATTTTTCGGACGATTACTTTTAAAATTATATCAAAAAAACGTTATTTTTTAGAAATAATGCGTTTTTCTTAAAAATCAAACAAAAACTGCTGTAACTTTTTTATTTCTTTATAAAAAAATGTAACTTTTGTTTAAATAATTTTATTTTCATGAAATCTAATTAGAAATGTAGTTTTAAAATTTTTCGGTCGATTATTTTTAAAATTATACCAAAAAAACGTTTTTCTTAAAAATCACACAAAAACTGCAGAAACTTTTTTATTTCTTTATAAAAAAATGTAAATTTTGTTTAAATAATATTATTTTCATGAAATCTAATTAGAAATGTAGTTTTAAAATTTTTCGGACGATTACTTTTAAAATTATATCAAAAAAACGTTATTTTTTAGAAATAATGCGTTTTTCTTAAAAATCAAACAAAAACTGCTGTAACTTTTTTATTTCTTTATAAAAAAATGTAAATTTTGTTTAAATAATTTTATTTTCATGAAATCTAATTAGAAATGTAGTTTTAAAATTTTTCGGTCGATTATTTTTAAAATTATACCAAAAAAACGTTTTTCTTAAAAATCAAACTAAAACTGCTGTAACTTTTTTATTTCTTTATAAAAAAATGTAAATTTTGTTTAAATAATATTATTTTCATGAAATCTAATTAGAAATGTAGTTTTAAAATTTTTCGGAGGATTACTTTTAAAATTATATCAAAAAAACGTTATTTTTTAGAAATAATGCGTTTTTCTTAAAAATCAAACAAAAACTGCTGTAACTTTTTTATTTCTTTATAAAAAAATGTAAATTTTGTTTAAATAATTTTATTTTCATGAAATCTAATTAGAAATGTAGTTTTAAAATTTTTCGGTCGATTATTTTTAAAATTATACCAAAAAAACGTTTTTCTTAAAAATCAAACTAAAACTGCTGTAACTTTTTTATTTCTTTATAAAAAAATGTAAATTTTGTTTAAATAATATTATTTTCATGAAATCTAATTAGAAATGTAGTTTTAAAATTTTTCGGACGATTACTTTTAAAATTATATCAAAAAAACGTTATTTTTTAGAAATAATGCGTTTTTCTTAAAAATCAAACAAAAACTGCTGTAACTTTTTTATTTCTTTATAAAAAAATGTAAATTTTGTTTAAATAATATTATTTTCATGAAATCTAATTAGAAATGTAGTTTTAAAATTTTTCGGTCGATTATTTTTAAAATTATACCAAAAAAACGTTTTTCTTAAAAATCAAACTAAAACTGCTGTAACTTTTTTATTTCTTTATAAAAAAATGTAAATTTTGTTTAAATAATATTATTTTCATGAAATCTAATTAGAAATGTAGTTTTAAAATTTTTCGGACGATTACTTTTAAAATTATATCAAAAAAACGTTATTTTTTAGAAATAATGCGTTTTTCTTAAAAATCAAACAAAAACTGCTGTAACTTTTTTATTTCTTTATAAAAAAATGTAAATTTTGTTTAAATAATATTATTTTCATGAAATCTAATTAGAAATGTAGTTTTAAAATTTTTCGGACGATTACTTTTAAAATTATATCAAAAAAACGTTATTTTTTAGAAATAATGCGTTTTTCTTAAAAATCAAACAAAAACTGCTGTAACTTTTTTATTTCTTTATAAAAAAATGTAAATTTTGTTTAAATAATTTTATTTTCATGAAATCTAATTAGAAATGTAGTTTTAAAATTTTTCGGTCGATTATTTTTAAAATAATACCAAAAAAACGTTTTTCTTAAAAATCACACAAAAACTGCAGAAACTTTTTTATTTCTTTATATAAAAATGCAAATTTTGTTTAAATAATTTTATTTTCATGAAATCTAATTAGAAATTTAGTTTTAAAATTTTTCGGACGATTACTTTTAAAATTATATCAAAAAAACGTTATTTTTTAGAAATAATGCGTTTTTCTTAAAAATCAAACAAAAACTGCTGTAACTTTTTTATTTCTTTATAAAAAAATGTAAATTTTGTTTAAATAATTTTATTTTCACGAAATCTAATTAGAAATGTAGTTTTAAAATTTTTCGGTCGATTATTTTTAAAATTATACCAAAAAAACGTTTTTCTTAAAAATCAAACTAAAACTGCTGTAACTTTTTTATTTCTTTATAAAAAAATGTAAATTTTGTTTAAATAATATTATTTTCATGAAATCTAATTAGAAATGTAGTTTTAAAATTTTTCGAACGATTACTTTTAAAATTATATCAAAAAAACGTTATTTTTTAGAAATAATGCGTTTTTCTTAAAAATCAAACAAAAACTGCTGTAACTTTTTTATTTCTTTATAAAAAAATGTAAATTTTGTTTAAATAATTTTATTTTCATGAAATCTAATTAGAAATGTAGTTTTAAAATTTTTCGGTCGATTATTTTTAAAATTATACCAAAAAAACGTTTTTCTTAAAAATCACACAAAAACTGCAGAAACTTTTTTATTTCTTTATAAAAAAATGTAAATTTTGTTTAAATAATATTATTTTCATGAAATCTAATTAGAAATGTAGTTTTAAAATTTTTCGGACGATTACTTTTAAAATTATATCAAAAAAACGTTATTTTTTAGAAATAATGCGTTTTTCTTAAAAATCAAACAAAAACTGCTGTAACTTTTTTATTTCTTTATAAAAAAATGTAAATTTTGTTTAAATAATTTTATTTTCATGAAATCTAATTAGAAATGTAGTTTTAAAATTTTTCGGTCGATTATTTTTAAAATTATACCAAAAAACGTTTTTCTTAAAATCAAACTAAAACTGCTGTAACTTTTTTATTTCTTTATAAAAAAATGTAAATTTTGTTTAAATAATATTATTTTCATGAAATCTAATTAGAAATGTAGTTTTAAAATTTTTCGGACGATTACTTTTAAAATTATATCAAAAAAACGTTATTTTTTAGAAATAATGCGTTTTTCTTAAAAATCAAACAAAAACTGCTGTAACTTTTTTATTTTTATATAAAAAAATGTAAATTTTGTTTAAATAATTTTATTTTCATGAAATCTAATTAGAAATGTAGTTTTAAAATTTTTCGGTCGATATTATTTTTAAAATTATACCAAAAAAACGTTTTTCTTAAAAATCAAACTAAAACTGCTGTAACTTTTTTATTTCTTTATAAAAAAATGTAAATTTTGTTTAAATAATATTATTTTCATGAAATCTAATTAGAAATGTAGTTTTAAAATTTTTCGGACGATTACTTTTAAAATTATATCAAAAAAACGTTATTTTTTAGAAATAATGCGTTTTTCTTAAAAATCAAACAAAAACTGCTGTAACTTTTTTATTTCTTTATAAAAAAATGTAAATTTTGTTTAAATAATTTTATTTTCATGAAATCTAATTAGAAATGTAGTTTTAAAATTTTTCGGTCGATTATTTTTAAAATTATACCAAAAAAACGTTTTTCTTAAAAATCACACAAAAACTGCAGAAACTTTTTTATTTCTTTATATAAAAATGCAAATTTTGTTTAAATAATTTTATTTTCATGAAATCTAATTAGAAATGTAGTTTTAAAATTTTTCGGACGATTACTTTTAAAATTATATCAAAAAAACGTTATTTTTTAGAAATAATGCGTTTTTCTTAAAAATCAAACAAAAACTGCTGTAACTTTTTTATTTCTTTATAAAAAAATGTAAATTTTGTTTAAATAATTTTATTTTCATGAAATCTAATTAGAAATGTAGTTTTAAAATTTTTCGGTCGATTATTTTTAAAATTATACCAAAAAAACGTTTTTCTTAAAAATCAAACTAAAACTGCTGTAACTTTTTTATTTCTTTATAAAAAAATGTAAATTTTGTTTAAATAATATTATTTTCATGAAATCTAATTAGAAATGTAGTTTTAAAATTTTTCGGACGATTACTTTTAAAATTATATCAAAAAAACGTTATTTTTTAGAAATAATGCGTTTTTCTTAAAAATCAAACAAAAACTGCTGTAACTTTTTTATTTCTTTATAAAAAAATGTAAATTTTGTTTAAATAATTTTATTTTCATGAAATCTAATTAGAAATGTAGTTTTAAAATTTTTCGGTCGATTATTTTTAAAATTATACCAAAAAAACGTTTTTCTTAAAAATCACACAAAAACTGCAGAAACTTTTTTATTTCTTTATAAAAAAATGTAAATTTTGTTTAAATAATTTTATTTTCATGAAATCTAATTAGAAATGTAGTTTTAAAATTTTTCGGACGATTACTTTTAAAATTATATCAAAAAAACGTAATTTTTTAGAAATAATGCGTTTTTCTTAAAAATCAAACAAAAACTGCTGTAACTTTTTTATTTCTTTATAAAAAAATGTAAATTTTGTTTAAATAATTTTATTTTCATGAAATCTAATTAGAAATGTAGTTTTAAAATTTTTCGGTCGATTATTTTTAAAATTATACCAAAAAAACGTTTTTCTTAAAAATCAAACTAAAACTGCTGTAACTTTTTTATTTCTTTATAAAAAAATGTAAATTTTGTTTAAATAATATTATTTTCATGAAATCTAATTAGAAATGTAGTTTTAAAATTTTTCGGACGATTACTTTTAAAATTATATCAAAAAAACGTTATTTTTTAGAAATAATGCGTTTTTCTTAAAAATCAAACAAAAACTGCTGTAACTTTTTTATTTCTTTATAAAAAAATGTAAATTTTGTTTAAATAATTTTATTTTCATGAAATCTAATTAGAAATGTAGTTTTAAAATTTTTCGGTCGATTATTTTAAAATTATACCAAAAAAACGTTTTTCTTAAAAATCAAACTAAAACTGCTGTAACTTTTTTATTTCTTTATAAAAAAATGTAAATTTTGTTTAAATAATATTATTTTCATGAAATCTAATTAGAAATGTAGTTTTAAAATTTTTCGGACGATTACTTTTAAAATTATATCAAAAAAACGTTATTTTTAGAAATAATGCGTTTTTCTTAAAATCAAACAAAAACTGCTGTAACTTTTTTATTTCTTTATAAAAAAATGTAAATTTTGTTTAAATAATTTTATTTTCATGAAATCTAATTAGAAATGTAGTTTAAAATTTTTCGGTCGATTATTTTTAAAATTATACAAAAAAACATTTTTCTTAAAAATCACACAAAAACTGCAGAAACTTTTTTATTTCTTTATAAAAAAATGTAAATTTTAATTAAATAATTTTATTTTCATGAAATCTAATTAGAAATGTAGTTTTAAAATTTTTCGGACGATTACTTTTAAAATTATATCAAAAAAAACGTTATTTTTTAGAAATAATGCGTTTTTCTTAAAAAAATCAAACAAAAACTGCTGTAACTTTTTTATTTCTTTATAAAAAAATGTAAATTTTGTTTAAATAATTTTATTTTCATGAAATCTAATTAGAAATGTAGTTTTAAAATTTTTCGGTCGATTATTTTTAAAATTATACCAAAAAAACGTTTTTCTTAAAAATCAAACTAAAACTGCTATAACTTTTTTATTTCTTTATAAAAAAATGTAAATTTTGTTTAAATAATATTATTTTCACGAAATCTAATTAGAAATGTAGTTTTAAAATTTTTCGGACGATTACTTTTAAAATTATATCAAAAAAACGTTATTTTTTAGAAATAATGCGTTTTTCTTAAAAATCAAACAAAAACTGCTGTAACTTTTTTATTTCTTTATAAAAAAATGTAAATTTTGTTTAAATAATTTTATTTTCATGAAATCTAATTAGAAATGTAGTTTTAAAATTTTTCGGTCGATTATTTTTAAAATTATACCAAAAAAACGTTTTTCTTAAAAATCACACAAAAACTGCAGAAACTTTTTTATTTCTTTATAAAAAAATGTAAATTTTGTTTAAATAATTTTATTTTCATGAAATCTAATTAGAAATGTAGTTTTAAAATTTTTCGGACGATTACTTTTAAAATTATATCAAAAAAACGTTATTTTTTAGAAATAATGCGTTTTTCTTAAAAATCAAACAAAAACTGCTGTAACTTTTTTATTTCTTTATAAAAAAATGTAAATTTTGTTTAAATAATTTTATTTTCATGAAATCTAATTAGAAATGTAGTTTTAAAATTTTTCGGTCGATTATTTTTAAAATTATACCAAAAAAACGTTGTTCTTAAAAATCACACAAAAACTGCAGAAACTTTTTTATTTCTTTATAAAAAAATGTAAATTTTGTTTAAATAATATTATTTTCATGAAATCTAATTAGAAATGTAGTTTTAAAATTTTTCGGACGATTACTTTTAAAATTATATCAAAAAAACGTTATTTTTTAGAAATAATGCGTTTTTCTTAAAAATCAAACAAAAACTGCTGTAACTTTTTTATTTCTTTATAAAAAAATGTAAATTTTGTTTAAATAATTTTATTTTCATGAAATCTAATTAGAAATGTAGTTTTAAAATTTTTCGGTCGATTATTTTTAAAATTATACCAAAAAAACGTTTTTCTTAAAAATCAAACTAAAACTGCTGTAACTTTTTTATTTCTTTATAAAAAAATGTAAATTTTGTTTAAATAATATTATTTTCATGAAATCTAATTAGAAATGTAGTTTTAAAATTTTTCGGACGATTACTTTTAAAATTATATCAAAAAAACGTTATTTTTTAGAAATAATGCGTTTTTCTTAAAAATCAAACAAAAACTGCTGTAACTTTTTTATTTCTTTATAAAAAAATGTAAATTTTGTTTAAATAATTTTATTTTCATGAAATCTAATTAGAAATGTAGTTTTAAAATTTTTCGGTCGATTATTTTTAAAATTATACCAAAAAAACGTTTTTCTTAAAAATCACACAAAAACTGCAGAAACTTTTTTATTTCTTTATAAAAAAATGTAAATTTTGTTTAAATAATTTTATTTTCATGAAATCTAATTAGAAATGTAGTTTTAAAATTTTTCGGACGATTCCTTTTAAAATTATATCAAAAAAACGTTATTTTTTAGAAATAATGCGTTTTTCTTAAAAATCAAACAAAAACTGCTGTAACTTTTTTATTTCTTTATAAAAAAATGTAAATTTTGTTTAAATAATTTTATTTTCATGAAATCTAATTAGAAATGTAGTTTTAAAATTTTTCGGTCGATTATTTTTAAAATTATACCAAAAAAACGTTTTTCTTAAAAATCACACAAAAACTGCAGAAACTTTTTTATTTCTTTATAAAAAAATGTAAATTTTGTTTAAATAATTTTATTTTCATGAAATCTAATTAGAAATGTAGTTTTAAAATTTTTCGGACGATTACTTTTAAAATTATATCAAAAAAACGTTATTTTTTAGAAATAATGCGTTTTTCTTAAAAATCAAACAAAAACTGCTGTAACTTTTTTATTTCTTTATAAAAAAATGTAAATTTTGTTTAAATAATTTTATTTTCATGAAATCTAATTAGAAATGTAGTTTTAAAATTTTTCGGTCGATTATTTTTAAAATTATACCAAAAAAACGTTTTTCTTAAAAATCAAACTAAAACTGCTGTAACTTTTTTATTTCTTTATAAAAAAATGTAAATTTTGTTTAAATAATATTATTTTCATGAAATCTAATTAGAAATGTAGTTTTAAAATTTTTCGGACGATTACTTTTAAAATTATATCAAAAAAACGTTATTTTTTAGAAATAATGCGTTTTTCTTAAAAATCAAACAAAAACTGCTGTAACTTTTTTATTTCTTTATAAAAAAATGTAAATTTTGTTTAAATAATTTTATTTTCATGAAATCTAATTAGAAATGTAGTTTTAAAATTTTTCGGTCGATTATTTTTAAAATTATACCAAAAAAACGTTTTTCTTAAAAATCAAACTAAAACTGCTGTAACTTTTTTATTTCTTTATAAAAAAATGTAAATTTTGTTTAAATAATATTATTTTCATGAAATCTAATTAGAAATGTAGTTTTAAAATTTTTCGGACGATTACTTTTAAAATTATATCAAAAAAACGTTATTTTTTAGAAATAATGCGTTTTTCTTAAAAATCAAACAAAAACTGCTGTAACTTTTTTATTTCTTTATAAAAAAATGTAAATTTTGTTTAAATAATTTTATTTTCATGAAATCTAATTAGAAATGTAGTTTTAAAATTTTTCGGTCGATTATTTTTAAAATTATACCAAAAAAACATTTTTCTTAAAAATCACACAAAAACTGCAGAAACTTTTTTATTTCTTTATAAAAAAATGTAAATTTTAATTAAATAATTTTATTTTCATGAAATCTAATTAGAAATGTAGTTTTAAAATTTTTCGGACGATTACTTTTAAAATTATATCAAAAAAACGTTATTTTTTAGAAATAATGCGTTTTTCTTAAAAATCAAACAAAAACTGCTGTAACTTTTTTATTTCTTTATAAAAAAATGTAAATTTTGTTTAAATAATTTTATTTTCATGAAATCTAATTAGAAATGTAGTTTTAAAATTTTTCGGTCGATTATTTTTAAAATTATACCAAAAAAACGTTTTTCTTAAAAATCAAACTAAAACTGCTATAACTTTTTTATTTCTTTATAAAAAAATGTAAATTTTGTTTAAATAATATTATTTTCATGAAATCTAATTAGAAATGTAGTTTTAAAATTTTTCGGACGATTACTTTTAAAATTATATCAAAAAAACGTTATTTTTTAGAAATAATGCGTTTTTCTTAAAAATCAAACAAAAACTGCTGTAACTTTTTTATTTCTTTATAAAAAAATGTAAATTTTGTTTAAGTAATTTTATTTTCATGAAATCTAATTAGAAATGTAGTTTTAAAATTTTTCGGTCGATTATTTTTAAAATTATACCAAAAAAACGTTTTTCTTAAAAATCACACAAAAACTGCAGAAACTTTTTTATTTCTTTATAAAAAAATGTAAATTTTGTTTAAATAATTTTATTTTCATGAAATCTAATTAGAAATGTAGTTTTAAAATTTTTCGGACGATTACTTTTAAAATTATATCAAAAAAACGTTATTTTTTAGAAATAATGCGTTTTTCTTAAAAATCAAACAAAAACTGCTGTAACTTTTTTATTTCTTTATAAAAAAATGTAAATTTTGTTTAAATAATTTTATTTTCATGAAATCTAATTAGAAATGTAGTTTTAAAATTTTTCGGTCGATTATTTTTAAAATTATACCAAAAAAACGTTTTTCTTAAAAATCACACAAAAACTGCAGAAACTTTTTTATTTCTTTATAAAAAAATGTAAATTTTGTTTAAATAATATTATTTTCATGAAATCTAATTAGAAATGTAGTTTTAAAATTTTTCGGACGATTACTTTTAAAATTATATAAAAAAAACGTTATTTTTTAGAAATAATGCGTTTTTCTTAAAAATCAAACAAAAACTGCTGTAACTTTTTTATTTCTTTATAAAAAAATGTAAATTTTGTTTAAATAATTTTATTTTCATGAAATCTAATTAGAAATGTAGTTTTAAAATTTTTCGGTCGGTTATTTTTAAAATTATACCAAAAAAACGTTTTTCTTAAAAATCAAACTAAAACTGCTGTAACTTTTTTATTTCTTTATAAAAAAATGTAAATTTTGTTTAAATAATATTATTTTCATGAAATCTAATTAGAAATGTAGTTTTAAAATTTTTCGGACGATTACTTTTAAAATTATATCAAAAAAACGTTATTTTTTAGAAATAATGCGTTTTTCTTAAAAATCAAACAAAAACTGCTGTAACTTTTTTATTTCTTTATAAAAAAATGTAAATTTTGTTTAAATAATTTTATTTTCATGAAATCTAATTAGAAATGTAGTTTTAAAATTTTTCGGTCGATTATTTTTAAAATTATACCAAAAAAACGTTTTTCTTAAAAATCACACAAAAACTGCAGAAACTTTTTTATTTCTTTATAAAAAAATGTAAATTTTGTTTAAATAATTTTATTTTCATGAAATCTAATTAGAAATGTAGTTTTAAAATTTTTCAGACGATTACTTTTAAAATTATATCAAAAAAACGTTATTTTTTAGAAATAATGCGTTTTTCTTAAAAATCAAACAAAAACTGCTGTAACTTTTTTATTTCTTTATAAAAAAATGTAAATTTTGTTTAAATAATTTTATTTTCATGAAATCTAATTAGAAATGTAGTTTTAAAATTTTTCGGTCGATTATTTTTAAAATTATACCAAAAAAACGTTTTTCTTAAAAATCACACAAAAACTGCAGAAACTTTTTTATTTCTTTATAAAAAAATGTAAATTTTGTTTAAATAATTTTATTTTCATGAAATCTAATTAGAAATGTAGTTTTAAAATTTTTCGGACGATTACTTTTAAAATTATATCAAAAAAACGTTATTTTTTAGAAATAATGCGTTTTTCTTAAAAATCAAACAAAAACTGCTGTAACTTTTTTATTTCTTTATAAAAAAATGTAAATTTTGTTTAAATAATTTTATTTTCATGAAATCTAATTAGAAATGTAGTTTTAAAATTTTTCGGTCGATTATTTTTAAAATTATACCAAAAAAACGTTTTTCTTAAAAATCACACAAAAACTGCAGAAACTTTTTTATTTCTTTATAAAAAAATGTAAATTTTGTTTAAATAATATTATTTTCATGAAATCTAATTAGAAATGTAGTTTTAAAATTTTTCGGACGATTACTTTTAAAATTATATCAAAAAAACGTTATTTTTTAGAAATAATGCGTTTTTCTTAAAAATCAAACAAAAACTGCTGTAACTTTTTTATTTCTTTATAAAAAAATGTAAATTTTGTTTAAATAATTTTATTTTCATGAAATCTAATTAGAAATGTAGTTTTAAAATTTTTCGGTCGATTATTTATAAAATTATACCAAAAAAACGTTTTTCTTAAAAATCAAACTAAAACTGCTGTAACTTTTTTATTTCTTTATAAAAAAATGTAAATTTTGTTTAAATAATATTATTTTCATGAAATCTAATTAAAAATGTAGTTTTAAAATTTTTCGGACGATTACTTTTAAAATTATATCAAAAAAACGTTATTTTTTAGAAATAATGCGTTTTTCTTAAAAATCAAACAAAAACTGCTGTAACTTTTTTATTTCTTTATAAAAAAATGTAAATTTTGTTTAAATAATTTTATTTTCATGAAATCTAATTAGAAATGTAGTTTTAAAATTTTTCGGTCGATTATTTTTAAAATTATACCAAAAAAACGTTTTTCTTAAAAATCAAACTAAAACTGCTGTAACTTTTTTATTTCTTTATAAAAAAATGTAAATTTTGTTTAAATAATATTATTTTCATGAAATCTAATTAGAAATGTAGTTTTAAAATTTTTCGGACGATTACTTTTAAAATTATATCAAAAAAACGTTATTTTTTTAGAAATAATGCGTTTTTCTTAAAAATCAAACAAAAACTGCTGTAACTTTTTTATTTCTTTATAACAAAATGTAAATTTTGTTTAAATAATTTTATTTTCATGATTATTTTTAAAATTATACCAAAAAAACGTTTTTCTTAAAAATCAAACTAAAACTGCTGTAACTTTTTTATTTCTTTATAAAAAAATGTAAATTTTGTTTAAATAATTTTATTTTCATGAAATCTAATTAGAAATGTAGTTTTAAAATTTTTCGGTCGATTATTTTTAAAATTATACCAAAAAAACGTTTTTCTTAAAAATCACACAAAAACTGCAGAAACTTTTTTATTTCTTTATAAAAAAATGTAAATTTTGTTTAAATAATTTTATTTTCATGAAATCTAATTAGAAATGTAGTTTTAAAATTTTTCGGTCGATTATTTATAAAATTATACCAAAAAAACGTTTTTCTTAAAAATCAAACTAAAACTGCTGTAACTTTTTTATTTCTTTATAAAAAAATGTAAATTTTGTTTAAATAATATTATTTTCATGAAATCTAATTAAAAATGTAGTTTTAAAATTTTTCGGACGATTACTTTTAAAATTATATCAAAAAAACGTTATTTTTTAGAAATAATGCGTTTTTCTTAAAAATCAAACAAAAACTGCTGTAACTTTTTTATTTCTTTATAAAAAAATGTAAATTTTGTTTAAATAATTTTATTTTCATGAAATCTAATTAGAAATGTAGTTTTAAAATTTTTCGGTCGATTATTTTTAAAATTATACCAAAAAAACGTTTTTCTTAAAAATCACACAAAAACTGCAGAAACTTTTTTATTTCTTTATAAAAAAATGTAAATTTTGTTTAAATAATTTTATTTTCATGAAATCTAATTAGAAATGTAGTTTTAAAATTTTTCGGACGATTCCTTTTAAAATTATATCAAAAAAACGTTATTTTTTAGAAATAATGCGTTTTTCTTAAAAATCAAACAAAAACTGCTGTAACTTTTTTATTTCTTTATAAAAAAATGTAAATTTTGTTTAAATAATTTTATTTTCATGAAATCTAATTAGAAATGTAGTTTTAAAATTTTTCGGTCGATTATTTTTAAAATTATACCAAAAAAACGTTTTTCTTAAAAATCACACAAAAACTGCAGAAACTTTTTTATTTCTTTATAAAAAAATGTAAATTTTGTTTAAATAATTTTATTTTCATGAAATCTAATTAGAAATGTAGTTTCAAAATTTTTCGGTCAATTATTTTTAAAATTATACCAAAAAAACGTTTTTCTTAAAAATCACACAAAAACTGCAGAAACTTTTTTATTTCTTTATAAAAAAATGTAAATTTTGTTTAAATAATATTATTTTCATGAAATCTAATTAGAAATCTAGTTTTAAAATTTTTCGGATGATTACTTTTAAAATTATATCAAAAAAACGTTATTTTTTAGAAATAATGCGTTTTTCTTAAAAATCAAACAAAAACTGCTGTAACTTTTTTATTTCTTTATAAAAAAATGTAAATTTTGTTTAAATAATTTTATTTTCATGAAATCTAATTAGAAATGTAGTTTTAAAATTTTTCGGTCGATTATTTTTAAAATTATACCAAAAAAACGTTTTTCTTAAAAATCAAACTAAAACTGCTGTAACTTTTTTATTTCTTTATAAAAAAATGTAAATTTTGTTTAAATAATATTATTTTCATGAAATCTAATTAGAAATGTAGTTTTAAAATTTTTCGGACGATTACTTTTAAAATTATATCAAAAAAACGTTATTTTTTAGAAATAATGCGTTTTTCTTAAAAATCAAACAAAAACTGCTGTAACTTTTTTATTTCTTTATAAAAAAATGTAAATTTTGTTTAAATAATTTTATTTTCATGAAATCTAATTAGAAATGTAGTTTTAAAATTTTTCGGTCGATTATTTTTAAAATTATACCAAAAAAACGTTTTTCTTAAAATTCACACAAAAACTGCAGAAACTTTTTTATTTCTTTATAAAAAAATGTAAATTTTGTTTAAATAATTTTATTTTCATGAAATCTAATTAGAAATGTAGTTTTAAAATATTTCGGACGATTACTTTTAAAATTATATCAAAAAAACGTTATTTTTTAGAAATAATGCGTTTTTCTTAAAAATCAAACAAAAACTGCTGTAACTTTTTTATTTCTTTATAAAAAAATGTAAATTTTGTTTAAATAATTTTATTTTCATGAAATCTAATTAGAAATGTAGCTTTAAAATTTTTCGGTCGATTATTTTTAAAATTATACCAAAAAAACGTTTTTCTTAAAAATCACACAAAAACTGCAGAAACTTTTTTATTTCTTTATAAAAAAATGTAAATTTTGTTTAAATAATATTATTTTCATGAAATCTAATTAGAAATGTAGTTTTAAAATTTTTCGGACGATTACTTTTAAAATTATATCAAAAAAACGTTATTTTTTAGAAATAATGCGTTTTTCTTAAAAATCAAACAAAAACTGCTGTAACTTTTTTATTTCTTTATAAAAAAATGTAAATTTTGTTTAAATAATTTTATTTTCATGAAATCTAATTAGAAATGTAGTTTTAAAATTTTTCGGTCGATTATTTTTAAAATTATACCAAAAAAACGTTTTTCTTAAAAATCACACAAAAACTGCAGAAACTTTTTTATTTCTTTATAAAAAAATGTAAATTTTGTTTAAATAATATTATTTTCATGAAATCTAATTAGAAATGTAGTTTTAAAATTTTTCGGACGATTACTTTTAAAATTATATCAAAAAAACGTTATTTTTTAGAAATAATGCGTTTTTCTTAAAAATCAAACAAAAACTGCTGTAACTTTTTTATTTCTTTATAAAAAAATGTAAATTTTGTTTAAATAATATTATTTTCATGAAATCTAATTAGAAATGTAGTTTTAAAATTTTTCGGACGATTACTTTTAAAATTATATCAAAAAAACGTTATTTTTTAGAAATAATGCGTTTTTCTTAAAAATCAAACAAAAACTGCTGTAACTTTTTTATTTCTTTATAAAAAAATGTAAGTTTTGTTTAAATAATTTTATTTTCATGAAATCTAATTAGAAATGTAGTTTTAAAATTTTTCGGTCGATTATTTTTAAAATTATACCAAAAAAACGTTTTTCTTAAAAATCAAACTAAAACTGCTGTAACTTTTTTATTTCTTTATAAAAAAATGTAAATTTTGTTTAAATAATATTATTTTCATGAAATCTAATTAGAAATGTAGTTTTAAAATTTTTCGGACGATTACTTTTAAAATTATATCAAAAAAACGTTATTTTTTAGAAATAATGCGTTTTTCTTAAAAATCAAACAAAAACTGCTGTAACTTTTTTATTTCTTTATAAAAAAATGTAAATTTTGTTTAAATAATATTATTTTCATGAAATCTAATTAGAAATGTAGTTTTAAAATTTTTCGGACGATTACTTTTAAAATTATATCAAAAAAACGTTATTTTTTAGAAATAATGCGTTTTTCTTAAAAATCAAACAAAAACTGCTGTAACTTTTTTATTTCTTTATAAAAAAATGTAAGTTTTGTTTAAATAATTTTATTTTCATGAAATCTAATTAGAAATGTAGTTTTAAAATTTTTCGGTCGATTATTTTTAAAATTATACCAAAAAAACGTTTTTCTTAAAAATCAAACTAAAACTGCTGTAACTTTTTTATTTCTTTATAAAAAAATGTAAATTTTGTTTAAATAATATTATTTTCATGAAATCTAATTAGAAATGTAGTTTTAAAATTTTTCGGACGATTACTTTTAAAATTATATCAAAAAAACGTTATTTTTTAGAAATAATGCGTTTTTCTTAAAAATCAAACAAAAACTGCTGTAACTTTTTTATTTCTTTATAAAAAAATGTAAATTTTGTTTAAATAATTTTATTTTCATGAAATCTAATTAGAAATGTAGTTTTAAAATTTTTCATTCGATAATTTTTAAAATTATACCAAAAAAACATTTTTCTTAAAAATCAAACTAAAACTGCTGTAACTTTTTTATTTCTTTATAAAAAAATGTAAATTTTGTTTAAATAATATTATTTTCATGAAATCTAATTAGAAATGTAGTTTTAAAATTTTTCGGACGATTACTTTTAAAATTATATCAAAAAAACGTTATTTTTTAGAAATAATGCGTTTTTCTTAAAAATCAAACAAAAACTGCTGTAACTTTTTTATTTCTTTATAAAAAAATGTAAATTTTGTTTAAATAATTTTATTTTCATGAAATCTAATTAGAAATGTAGTTTTAAAATTTTTCGTTTGATTATTTTTAAAATTATACCAAAAAAACGTTTTTCTTAAAAATCAAACTAAAACTGCTGTAACTTTTTTATTTCTTTATAAAAAAATGTAAATTTTGTTTAAATAATATTATTTTCATGAAATCTAATTAGAAATGTAGTTTTAAAATTTTTCGGACGATTACTTTTAAAATTATATCAAAAAAACGTTATTTTTTAGAAATAATGCGTTTTTCTTAAAAATCAAACAAAAACTGCTGTAACTTTTTTATTTCTTTATAAAAAAATGTAAATTTTGTTTAAATAATTTTATTTTCATGAAATCTAATTAGAAATGTAGTTTTAAAATTTTTCGGTCGATTATTTTTAAAATTATACCAAAAAAACGTTTTTCTTAAAAATCACACAAAAACTGCAGAAACTTTTTTATTTCTTTATAAAAAAATGTAAATTTTGTTTAAATAATATTATTTTCATGAAATCTAATTAGAAATGTAGTTTTAAAATTTTTCGGACGATTACTTTTAAAATTATATCAAAAAAACGTTATTTTTTAGAAATAATGCGTTTTTCTTAAAAATCAAACAAAAACTGCTGTAACTTTTTTATTTCTTTATAAAAAAATGTAAATTTTGTTTAAATAATTTTATTTTCATGAAATCTAATTAGAAATGTAGTTTTAAAATTTTTCGGTCGATTATTTTTAAAATTATACCAAAAAAACGTTTTTCTTAAAAATCACACAAAAACTGCAGAAACTTTTTTATTTCTTTATAAAAAAATGTAAATTTTGTTTAAATAATATTATTTTCATGAAATCTAATTAGAAATGTAGTTTTAAAATTTTTCGGACGATTACTTTTAAAATTATATCAAAAAAACGTTATTTTTTAGAAATAATGCGTTTTTCTTAAAAATCAAACAAAAACTGCTGTAACTTTTTTATTTCTTTATAAAAAAATGTAAATTTTGTTTAAATAATATTATTTTCATGAAATCTAATTAGAAATGTAGTTTTAAAATTTTTCGGACGATTACTTTTAAAATTATATCAAAAAAACGTTATTTTTTAGAAATAATGCGTTTTTCTTAAAAATCAAACAAAAACTGCTGTAACTTTTTTATTTCTTTATAAAAAAATGTAAATTTTGTTTAAATAATTTTATTTTCATGAAATCTAATTAGAAATGTAGTTTTAAAATTTTTCGGTCGATTATTTTTAAAATTATACCAAAAAAACGTTTTTCTTAAAAATCAAACTAAAACTGCTGTAACTTTTTTATTTCTTTATAAAAAAATGTAAATTTTGTTTAAATAATATTATTTTCATGAAATCTAATTAGAAATGTAGTTTTAAAATTTTTCGGACGATTACTTTTAAAATTATATCAAAAAAACGTTATTTTTTAGAAATAATGCGTTTTTCTTAAAAATCAAACAAAAACTGCTGTAACTTTTTTATTTCTTTATAAAAAAATGTAAATTTTGTTTAAATAATTTTATTTTCATGAAATCTAATTAGAAATGTAGTTTTAAAATTTTTCGGTCGATTATTTTTAAAATTATACCAAAAAAACGTTTTTCTTAAAAATCACACAAAAACTGCAGAAACTTTTTTATTTCTTTATAAAAAAATGTAAATTTTGTTTAAATAATTTTATTTTCATGAAATCTAATTAGAAATGTAGTTTTAAAATTTTTCGGACGATTACTTTTAAAATTATATCAAAAAAACGTTATTTTTAGAAATAATGCGTTTTTCTTAAAAATCAAACAAAAACTGCTGTAACTTTTTTATTTCTTTATAAAAAAATGTAGATTTTGTTTAAATAATTTTATTTTCATGAAATCTAATTAGAAATGTAGTTTTAAAATTTTTCGGTCGATTATTTTTAAAATTATACCAAAAAAACGTTTTTCTTAAAAATCAAACTAAAACTGCTGTAACTTTTTTATTTCTTTATAAAAAAATGTAAATTTTGTTTAAATAATATTATTTTCATGAAATCTAATTAGAAATGTAGTTTTAAAATTTTTCGGACGATTACTTTTAAAATTATATCAAAAAAACGTTATTTTTTAGAAATAATGCGTTTTTCTTAAAAATCAAACAAAAACTGCTGTAACTTTTTTATTTCTTTATAAAAAAATGTAAATTTTGTTTAAATAATTTTATTTTCATGAAATCTAATTAGAAATGTAGTTTTAAAATTTTTCGGTCGATTATTTTTAAAATTATACCAAAAAAACGTTTTTCTTAAAAATCACACAAAAACTGCAGAAACTTTTTTATTTCTTTATAAAAAAATGTAAATTTTGTTTAAATAATTTTATTTTCATGAAATCTAATTAGAAATGTAGTTTTAAAATTTTTCGGACGATTACTTTTAAAATTATATCAAAAAAACGTTATTTTTTAGAAATAATGCGTTTTTCTTAAAAATCAAACAAAAACTGCTGTAACTTTTTTATTTCTTTATAAAAAAATGTAAATTTTGTTTAAATAATTTTATTTTCATGAAATCTAATTAGAAATGTAGTTTTAAAATTTTTCGGTCGATTATTTTTAAAATTATACCAAAAAAACGTTTTTCTTAAAAATCACACAAAAACTGCAGAAACTTTTTTATTTCTTTATAAAAAAATGTAAATTTTGTTTAAATAATATTATTTTCATGAAATCTAATTAGAAATGTAGTTTTAAAATTTTTCGGACGATTACTTTTAAAATTATATCAAAAAAACGTTATTTTTTGGAAATAATGCGTTTTTCTTAAAAATCAAACAAAAACTGCTGTAACTTTTTTATTTCTTTATAAAAAAATGTAAATTTTGTTTAAATAATTTTATTTTCATGAAATCTAATTAGAAATGTAGTTTTAAAATTTTTCGGTCGATTATTTTTAAAATTATACCAAAAAAACGTTTTTCTTAAAAATCACACAAAAACTGCAGAAACTTTTTTATTTCTTTATAAAAAAATGTAAATTTTGTTTAAATAATATTATTTTCATGAAATCTAATTAGAAATGTAGTTTTAAAATTTTTCGGACGATTACTTTTAAAATTATATCAAAAAAACGTTATTTTTTAGAAATAATGCGTTTTTCTTAAAAATCAAACAAAAACTGCTGTAACTTTTTTATTTCTTTATAAAAAAATGTAAATTTTGTTTAAATAATTTTATTTTCATGAAATCTAATTAGAAATGTAGTTTTAAAATTATTCGGTCGATTATTTTTAAAATTATACCAAAAAAACGTTTTTCTTAAAAATCACACAAAAACTGCAGAAACTTTTTTATTTTTTTATAAAAAAATGTAAATTTTGTTTAAATAATATTATTTTCATGAAATCTAATTAGAAATGTAGTTTTAAAATTTTTCGGACGATTACTTTTAAAATTATATCAAAAAAACGTTATTTTTTAGAAATAATGCGTTTTTCTTAAAAATCAAACAAAAACTGCTGTAACTTTTTTATTTCTTTATAAAAAAATGTAAATTTTGTTTAAATAATTTTATTTTCATAAAATCTAATTAGAAATGTAGTTTTAAAATTTTTCGGTCGATTATTTTTAAAATTATACCAAAAAAACGTTTTTCTTAAAAATCACACAAAAACTGCAGAAACTTTTTTATTTCTTTATAAAAAAATGTAAATTTTGTTTAAATAATATTATTTTCATGAAATCTAATTAGAAATGTAGTTTTAAAATTTTTCGGACGATTTTATTTTAAAATTATATCAAAAAAACGTTATTTTTTAGAAATAATGCGTTTTTCTTAAAAATCAAACAAAAACTGCTGTAACTTTTTTATTTCTTTATAAAAAAATGTAAATTTTGTTTAAATAATATTATTTTCATGAAATCTAATTAGAAATGTAGTTTTAAAATTTTTCAGACGATTACTTTTAAAATTATATCAAAAAAACGTTATTTTTTAGAAATAATGCGTTTTTCTTAAAAATCAAACAAAAACTGCTGTAACTTTTTTATTTCTTTATAAAAAAATGTAAATTTTGTTTAAATAATTTTATTTTCATGAAATCTAATTAGAAATGTAGTTTTAAAATTTTTCGGTCGATTATTTTTAAAATTATACCAAAAAAACGTTTTTCTTAAAAATCAAACTAAAACTGCTGTAACTTTTTTATTTCTTTATAAAAAAATGTAAATTTTGTTTAAATAATATTATTTTCATGAAATCTAATTAGAAATGTAGTTTTAAAATTTTTCGGACGATTACTTTTAAAATTATATCAAAAAAACGTTATTTTTTAGAAATAATGCGTTTTTCTTAAAAATCAAACAAAAACTGCTGTAACTTTTTTATTTCTTTATAAAAAAATGTAAATTTTGTTTAAATAATTTTATTTTCATTAAATCTAATTAGAAATGTAGTTTTAAAATTTTTCGGTCGATTATTTTTAAAATTATACCAAAAAAACGTTTTTCTTAAAAATCAAACTAAAACTGCTGTAACTTTTTTATTTCTTTATAAAAAAATGTAAATTTTGTTTAAATAATATTATTTTCATGAAATCTAATTAGAAATGTAGTATTAAAATTTTTCGGTCGATTATTTTTAAAATTATACCAAAAAAACGTTTTTCTTAAAAATCAAACTAAAACTGCTGTAACTTTTTTATTTCTTTATAAAAAAATGTAAATTTTGTTTAAATAATATTATTTTCATGAAATCTAATTAGAAATGTAGTTTTAAAATTTTTCGGACGATTACTTTTAAAATTATATCAAAAAAACGTTATTTTTTAGAAATAATGCGTTTTTCTTAAAAATCAAACAAAAACTGCTGTAACTTTTTTATTTCTTTATAAAAAAATGTAAATTTTGTTTAAATAATTTTATTTTCATGAAATCTAATTAGAAATGTAGTTTTAAAATTTTTCGGTCGATTATTTTTAAAATTATACCAAAAAAACGTTTTTCTTAAAAATCACACAAAAACTGCAGAAACTTTTTTATTTCTTTATAAAAAAATGTAAATTTTGTTTAAATAATATTATTTTCATGAAATCTAATTAGAAATGTAGTTTTAAAATTTTTCGGACGATTACTTTTAAAATTATATCAAAAAAACGTTATTTTTTAGAAATAATGCGTTTTTCTTAAAAATCAAACAAAAACTGCTGTAACTTTTTTATTTCTTTATAAAAAAATGTAAATTTTGTTTAAATAATTTTATTTTCATGAAATCTAATTAGAAATGTAGTTTTAAAATTTTTCGGTCGATTATTTTTAAAATTATACCAAAAAAACGTTTTTCTTAAAAATCACACAAAAACTGCAGAAACTTTTTTATTTCTTTATAAAAAAATGTAAATTTTGTTTAAATAATTTTATTTTCATGAAATCTAATTAGAAATGTAGTTTTAAAATTTTTCGGACGATTACTTTTAAAATTATATCAAAAAAACGTTATTTTTTAGAAATAATGCGTTTTTCTTAAAAATCAAACAAAAACTGCTGTAACTTTTTTATTTCTTTATAAAAAAATGTAAATTTTGTTTAAATAATTTTATTTTCATGAAATCTAATTAGAAATGTAGTTTTAAAATTTTTCGGTCGATTATTTTTAAAATTATACCAAAAAAACGTTTTTCTTAAAAATCAAACTAAAACTGCTGTAACTTTTTTATTTCTTTATAAAAAAATGTAAATTTTGTTTAAATAATATTATTTTCATGAAATCTAATTAGAAATGTAGTTTTAAAATTTTTCGGTCGATTATTTTTAAAATTATACCAAAAAAACGTTTTTCTTAAAAATCACACAAAAACTGCAGAAACTTTTTTATTTCTTTATAAAAAAATGTAAATTTTGTTTAAATAATTTTATTTTCATGAAATCTAATTAGAAATGTAGTTTTAAAATTTTTCGGTCGATTATTTTTAAAATTATACCAAAAAAACGTTTTTCTTAAAAATCACACAAAAACTGCAGAAACTTTTTTATTTCTTTATAAAAAAATGTAAATTTTGTTTAAATAATTTTATTTTCATGAAATCTAATTAGAAATGTAGTTTTAAAATTTTTCGGTCGATTATTTTTAAAATTATACCAAAAAAACGTTTTTCTTAAAAATCACACAAAAACTGCAGAAACTTTTTTATTTCTTTATAAAAAAATGTAAATTTTGTTTAAATAATATTATTTTCATGAAATCTAATTAGAAATGTAGTTTTAAAATTTTTCGGACGATTACTTTTAAAATTATATCAAAAAAACGTTATTTTTTAGAAATAATGCGTTTTTCTTAAAAATCAAACAAAAACTGCTGTAACTTTTTTATTTCTTTATAAAAAAATGTAAATTTTGTTTAAATAATTTTATTTTCATGAAATCTAATTAGAAATGTAGTTTTAAAATTTTTCGGTCGATTATTTTTAAAATTATACCAAAAAAACGTTTTTCTTAAAAATCAAACTAAAACTGCTGTAACTTTTTTATTTCTTTATAAAAAAATGTAAATTTTGTTTAAATAATATTATTTTCATGAAATCTAATTAGAAATGTAGTTTTAAAATTTTTCGGACGATTACTTTTAAAATTATATCAAAAAAACGTTATTTTTTAGAAATAATGCGTTTTTCTTAAAAATCAAACAAAAACTGCTGTAACTTTTTTATTTCTTTTTAAAAAAATGTAAATTTTGTTTAAATAATATTATTTTCATGAAATCTAATTAGAAATGTAGTTTTAAAATTTTTCGGACGATTACTTTTAAAATTATATCAAAAAAACGTTATTTTTTAGAAATAATGCGTTTTTCTTAAAAATCAAACAAAAACTGCTGTAACTTTTTTATTTCTTTATAAAAAAATGTAAATTTTGTTTAAATAATTTTATTTTCATGAAATCTAATTAGAAATGTAGTTTTAAAATTTTTCGGTCGATTATTTTTAAAATTATACCAAAAAAACGTTTTTCTTAAAAATCAAACTAAAACTGCTGTAACTTTTTTATTTCTTTATAAAAAAATGTAAATTTTGTTTAAATAATATTATTTTCATGAAATCTAATTAGAAATGTAGTTTTAAAATTTTTCGGACGATTACTTTTAAAATTATATCAAAAAAACGTTATTTTTTAGAAATAATGCGTTTTTCTTAAAAATCAAACAAAAACTGCTGTAACTTTTTTATTTCTTTATAAAAAAATGTAAATTTTGTTTAAATAATTTTATTTTCATGAAATCTAATTAGAAATGTAGTTTTAAAATTTTTCGGTCGATTATTTTTAAAATTATACCAAAAAAACGTTTTTCTTAAAAATCACACAAAAACTGCAGAAACTTTTTTATTTCTTTATAAAAAAATGTAAATTTTGTTTAAATAATTTTATTTTCATGAAATCTAATTAGAAATGTAGTTTTAAAATTTTTCGGACGATTACTTTTAAAATTATATCAAAAAAACGTTATTTTTTAGAAATAATGCGTTTTTCTTAAAATCAAACAAAAACTGCTGTAACTTTTTTATTTCTTTATAAAAAAATGTAAATTTTGTTTAAATAATTTTATTTTCATGAAATCTAATTAGAAATGTAGTTTTAAAATTTTTCGGTCGATTATTTTTAAAATTATACCAAAAAAACGTTTTTCTTAAAAATCAAACTAAAACTGCTGTAACTTTTTTATTTCTTTATAAAAAAATGTAAATTTTGTTTAAATAATATTATTTTCATGAAATCTAATTAGAAATGTAGTTTTAAAATTTTTCGGACGATTACTTTTAAAATTATATCAAAAAAACGTTATTTTTTAGAAATAATGCGTTTTTCTTAAAAATCAAACAAAAACTGCTGTAACTTTTTTATTTCTTTATAAAAAAATGTAAATTTTGTTTAAATAATTTTATTTTCATGAAATCTAATTAGAAATGTAGTTTTAAAATTTTTCGGTCGATTATTTTTAAAATTATACCAAAAAAACGTTTTTCTTAAAAATCACACAAAAACTGCAGAAACTTTTTTATTTCTTTATAAAAAAATGTAAATTTTGTTTAAATAATATTATTTTCATGAAATCTAATTAGAAATGTAGTTTTAAAATTTTTCGGACGATTACTTTTAAAATTATATCAAAAAAACGTTATTTTTTAGAAATAATGCGTTTTTCTTAAAAATCAAACAAAAACTGCTGTAACTTTTTTATTTCTTTATAAAAAAATGTAAATTTTGTTTAAATAATATTATTTTCATGAAATCTAATTAAAAATGTAGTTTTAAAATTTTTCGGACGATTACTTTTAAAATTATATCAAAAAAACGTTATTTTTTAGAAATAATGCGTTTTTCTTAAAAATCAAACAAAAACTGCTGTAACTTTTTTATTTCTTTATAAAAAAATGTAAATTTTGTTTAAATAATTTTATTTTCATGAAATCTAATTAGAAATGTAGTTTTAAAATTTTTCGGTCGATTATTTTTAAAATTATACCAAAAAAACGTTTTTCTTAAAAATCACACAAAAACTGCAGAAACTTTTTTATTTCTTTATAAAAAAATGTAAATTTTGTTTAAATAATATTATTTTCATGAAATCTAATTAGAAATGTAGTTTTAAATTTTTTCGGACGATTACTTTTAAAATTATATCAAAAAAACGTTATTTTTTAGAAATAATGCGTTTTTCTTAAAAATCAAACAAAAACTGCTGTAACTTTTTTATTTCTTTATAAAAAAATGTAAATTTTGTTCAAATAATTTTATTTTCATGAAATCTAATTAGAAATGTAGTTTTAAAATTTTTCGGTCGATTATTTTTAAAATTATACCAAAAAAACGTTTTTCTTAAAAATCAAACTAAAACTGCTGTAACTTTTTTATTTCTTTATAAAAAAATGTAAATTTTGTTTAAATAATATTATTTACATGAAATCTAATTAGAAATGTAGTTTTAAAATTTTTCGGACGATTACTTTTAAAATTATATCAAAAAAACGTTATTTTTTAGAAATAATGCGTTTTTCTTAAAAATCAAACAAAAACTGCTGTAACTTTTTTATTTCTTTATAAAAAAATGTAAATTTTGTTTAAATAATTTTATTTTCATGAAATCTAATTAGAAATGTAGTTTTAAAATTTTTCGGTCGATTATTTTTAAAATTATACCAAAAAAACGTTTTTCTTAAAAATCACACAAAAACTGCAGAAACTTTTTTATTTCTTTATAAAAAAATGTAAATTTTGTTTAAATAATTTTATTTTCATGAAATCTAATTAGAAATGTAGTTTTAAAATTTTTCGGACGATTACTTTTAAAATTATATCAAAAAAACGTTATTTTTTCGAAATAATGCGTTTTTCTTAAAAATCAAACAAAAACTGCTG
Source organism: Stenus bimaculatus (assembly GCA_963971135.1). Taxonomy (NCBI): domain Eukaryota; kingdom Metazoa; phylum Arthropoda; class Insecta; order Coleoptera; family Staphylinidae; genus Stenus; species Stenus bimaculatus. The sequence continues at coordinate 77,734 of CAXARA010001544.1, forward strand.
TAACTTTTTTATTTCTTTATAAAAAAATGTAAATTTTGTTTAAATAATTTTATTTCCATGAAATCTAATTAGAAATGTAGTTTTAAAATTTTTCGGTCGATTATTTTTAAAATTATACCAAAAAAACGTTTTTCTTAAAAATCAAACTAAAACTGCTGTAACTTTTTTATTTCTTTATAAAAAAATGTAAATTTTGTTTAAATAATATTATTTTCATGAAATCTAATTAGAAATGTAGTTTTAAAATTTTTCGGACGATTACTTTTAAAATTATATCAAAAAAACGTTATTTTTTAGAAATAATGCGTTTTTCTTAAAAATCAAACAAAAACTGCTGTAACTTTTTTATTTCTTTATAAAAAAATGTAAATTTTGTTTAAATAATTTTATTTTCATGAAATCTAATTAGAAATGTAGTTTTAAAATTTTTCGGTCGATTATTTTTAAAATTATACCAAAAAAACGTTTTTCTTAAAAATCAAACTAAAACTGCTGTAACTTTTTTATTTCTTTATAAAAAAATGTAAATTTTGTTTAAATAAAATTATTTTCATGAAATCTAATTAGAAATGTAGTATTAAAATTTTTCGGTCGATTATTTTTAAAATTATAATAAAAAAACGTTTTTCTTAAAAATCAAACTAAAACTGCTGTAACTTTTTTATTTCTTTATAAAAAAATGTAAATTTTGTTTAAATAATATTATTTTCATGAAATCTAATTAGAAATGTAGTTTTAAAATTTTTCGGACGATTACTTTTAAAATTATATCAAAAAAACGTTATTTTTTAGAAATAATGCGTTTTTCTTAAAAATCAAACAAAAACTGCTGTAACTTTTTTATTTCTTTATAAAAAAATGTAAATTTTGTTTAAATAATTTTATTTTCATGAAATCTAATTAGAAATGTAGTTTTAAAATTTTTCGGTCGATTATTTTTAAAATTATACCAAAAAAACGTTTTTCTTAAAAATCACACAAAAACTGCAGAAACTTTTTTATTTCTTTATAAAAAAATGTAAATTTTGTTTAAATAATATTATTTTCATGAAATCTAATTAGAAATGTAGTTTTAAAATTTTTCGGACGATTACTTTTAAAATTATATCAAAAAAACGTTATTTTTTAGAAATAATGCGTTTTTCTTAAAAATCAAACAAAAACTGCTGTAACTTTTTTATTTCTTTATAAAAAAATGTAAATTTTGTTTAAATAATTTTATTTTCATGAAATCTAATTAGAAATGTAGTTTTAAAATTTTTCGGTCGATTATTTTTAAAATTATACCAAAAAAACGTTTTTCTTAAAAATCAAACTAAAACTGCTGTAACTTTTTTATTTCTTTATAAAAAAATGTAAATTTTGTTTAAATAATATTATTTTCATGAAATCTAATTAGAAATGTAGTTTTAAAATTTTTCGGACGATTACTTTTAAAATTATATCAAAAAAACGTTATTTTTTAGAAATAATGCGTTTTTCTTAAAAATCAAACAAAAACTGCTGTAACTTTTTTATTTCTTTTTAAAAAAATGTAAATTTTGTTTAAATAATATTATTTTCATGAAATCTAATTAGAAATGTAGTTTTAAAATTTTTCGGACGATTACTTTTAAAATTATATCAAAAAAACGTTATTTTTTAGAAATAATGCGTTTTTCTTAAAAATCAAACAAAAACTGCTGTAACTTTTTTATTTCTTTATAAAAAAATGTAAATTTTGTTTAAATAATTTTATTTTCATGAAATCTAATTAGAAATGTAGTTTTAAAATTTTTCGGTCGATTATTTTTAAAATTATACCAAAAAAACGTTTTTCTTAAAAATCAAACTAAAACTGCTGTAACTTTTTTATTTCTTTATAAAAAAATGTAAATTTTGTTTAAATAATATTATTTTCATGAAATCTAATTAGAAATGTAGTTTTAAAATTTTTCGGACGATTACTTTTAAAATTATATCAAAAAAACGTTATTTTTTAGAAATAATGCGTTTTTCTTAAAAATCAAACAAAAACTGCTGTAACTTTTTTATTTCTTTATAAAAAAATGTAAATTTTGTTTAAATAATTTTATTTTCATGAAATCTAATTAGAAATGTAGTTTTAAAATTTTTCGGTCGATTATTTTTAAAATTATACCAAAAAAACGTTTTTCTTAAAAATCACACAAAAACTGCAGATACTTTTTTATTTCTTTATAAAAAAATGTAAATTTTGTTTAAATAATTTTATTTTCATGAAATCTAATTAGAAATGTAGTTTTAAAATTTTTCGGACGATAACTTTTAAAATTATATCAAAAAAACGTTATTTTTTAGAAATAATGCGTTTTTCTTAAAAATCAAACAAAAACTGCTGTAACTTTTTTATTTCTTTATAAAAAAATGTAAATTTTGTTTAAATAATTTTATTTTCATGAAATCTAATTAGAAATGTAGTTTTAAAATTTTTCGGTCGATTATTTTTAAAATTATACCAAAAAAACGTTTTTCTTAAAAATCACACAAAAACTGCAGAAACTTTTTTATTTCTTTATAAAAAAATGTAAATTTTGTTTAAATAATTTTATTTTCATGAAATCTAATTAGAAATGTAGTTTTAAAATTTTTCGGACGATTACTTTTAAAATTATATCAAAAAAACGTTATTTTTTCGAAATAATGCGTTTTTCTTAAAAATCAAACAAAAACTGCTGTAACTTTTTTATTTCTTTATAAAAAAATGTAAATTTTGTTTAAATAATTTTATTTCCATGAAATCTAATTAGAAATGTAGTTTTAAAATTTTTCGGTCGATTATTTTTAAAATTATAACAAAAAAACGTTTTTCTTAAAAATCAAACTAAAACTGCTGTAACTTTTTTATTTCTTCATAAAAAAATGTAAATTTTGTTTAAATAATATTATTTTCATGAAATCTAATTAGAAATGTAGTTTTAAAATTTTTCGGACGATTACTTTTAAAATTATATCAAAAAAACGTTATTTTTTAGAAATAATGCGTTTTTCTTAAAAATCAAACAAAAACTGCTGTAACTTTTTTATTTCTTTATAAAAAAATGTAAATTTTGTTTAAATAATTTTATTTTCATGAAATCTAATTAGAAATGTAGTTTTAAAATTTTTCGGTCGATTATTTTTAAAATTATACCAAAAAAACGTTTTTCTTAAAAATCACACAAAAACTGCAGAAACTTTTTTATTTCTTTATAAAAAAATGTAAATTTTGTTTAAATAATTTTATTTTCATGAAATCTAATTAGAAATGTAGTTTTAAAATTTTTCGGACGATTACTTTTAAAATTATATCAAAAAAACGTTATTTTTTAGAAATAATGCGTTTTTCTTAAAAATCAAACAAAAACTGCTGTAACTTTTTTATTTCTTTATAAAAAAATGTAAATTTTGTTTAAATAATTTTATTTTCATCAAATCTAATTAGAAATGTAGTTTTAAAATTTTTCGGTCGATTATTTTTAAAATTATACCAAAAAAACGTTTTTCTTAAAAATCACACAAAAACTGCAGAAACTTTTTTATTTTTTTATAAAAAAATGTAAATTTTGTTTAAATAATATTATTTTCATGAAATCTAATTAGAAATGTAGTTTTAAAATTTTTCGGACGATTACTTTTAAAATTATATCAAAAAAACGTTATTTTTTAGAAATAATGCGTTTTTCTTAAAAATCAAACAAAAACTGCTGTAACTTTTTTATTTCTTTATAAAAAAATGTAAATTTTGTTTAAATAATTTTATTTTCATGAAATCTAATTAGAAATGTAGTTTTAAAATTTTTCGGTCGATTATTTTTAAAATTATACCAAAAAAACGTTTTTCTTAAAAATCACACAAAAACTGCAGAAACTTTTTTATTTCTTTATAAAAAAATGTAAATTTTGTTTAAATAATTTTATTTTCATGAAATCTAATTAGAAATGTAGTTTTAAAATTTTTCGGACGATTACTTTTAAAATTATATCAAAAAAACGTTATTTTTTAGAAATAATGCGTTTTTCTTAAAAATCAAACAAAAACTGCTGTAACTTTTTTATTTCTTTATAAAAAAATGTAAATTTTGTTTAAATAATTTTATTTTCATGAAATCTAATTAGAAATGTAGTTTTAAAATTTTTCGGTCGATTATTTTTAAAATTATACCAAAAAAACGTTTTTCTTAAAAATCACACAAAAACTGCAGAAACTTTTTTATTTCTTTATAAAAAAATGTAAATTTTGTTTAAATAATATTATTTTCATGAAATCTAATTAGAAATGTAGTTTTAAAATTTTTCGGACGATTACTTTTAAAATTATATCAAAAAAACGTTATTTTTTAGAAATAATGCGTTTTTCTTAAAAATCAAACAAAAACTGCTGTAACTTTTTTATTTCTTTATAAAAAAATGTAAATTTTGTTTAAATAATTTTATTTTCATGAAATCTAATTAGAAATGTAGTTTTAAAATTTTTCGGTCGATTATTTTTAAAATTATACCAAAAAAACGTTTTTCTTAAAAATCAAACTAAAACTGCTGTAACTTTTTTATTTCTTTATAAAAAAATGTAAATTTTGTTTAAATAATATTATTTTCATGAAATCTAATTAGAAATGTAGTTTTAAAATTTTTCGGACGATTACTTTTAAAATTATATCAAAAAAACGTTATTTTTTAGAAATAATGCGTTTTTCTTAAAAATCAAACAAAAAATGCTGTAACTTTTTTATTTCTTTATAAAAAAATGTAAATTTTGTTTAAATAATTTTATTTTCATGAAATCTAATTAGAAATGTAGTTTTAAAATTTTTCGGTCGATTATTTTTAAAATTATACCAAAAAAACGTTTTTCTTAAAAATCACACAAAAACTGCAGAAACTTTTTTATTTCTTTATAAAAAAATGTAAATTTTGTTTAAATAATTTTATTTTCATGAAATCTAATTAGAAATGTAGTTTTAAAATTTTTCGGACGATTACTTTTAAAATTATATCAAAAAAACGTTATTTTTTCGAAATAATGCGTTTTTCTTAAAAATCAAACAAAAACTGCTGTAACTTTTTTATTTCTTTATAAAAAAATGTAAATTTTATTTAAATAATTTTATTTTCATGAAATCTAATTAGAAATGTAGTTTTAAAATTTTTCGGTCGATTATTTTTAAAATTATAACAAAAAAACGTTTTTCTTAAAAATCAAACTAAAACTGCTGTAACTTTTTTATTTCTTTATAAAAAAATGTAAATTTTGTTTAAATAATATTATTTTCATGAAATCTAATTAGAAATGTAGTTTTAAAATTTTTCGGACGATTACTTTTAAAATTATATCAAAAAAACGTTATTTTTTAGAAATAATGCGTTTTTCTTAAAAATCAAACAAAAACTGCTGCAACTTTTTTATTTCTTTATAAAAAAATGTAAATTTTGTTTAAATAATTTTATTTTCATGAAATCTAATTAGAAATGTAGTTTTAAAATTTTTCGGTCGATTATTTTTAAAATTATACCAAAAAAACGTTTTTCTTATAAATCACACAAAAACTGCAGAAACTTTTTTATTTCTTTATAAAAAAATGTAAATTTTGTTTAAATAATTTTATTTTCATGAAATCTAATTAGAAATGTAGTTTTAAAATTTTTCGGACGATTACTTTAAAAATTATATCAAAAAAACGTTATTTTTTAGAAATAATGCGTTTTTCTTAAAAATCAAACAAAAACTGCTGTAACTTTTTTATTTCTTTATAAAAAAATGTAAATTTTGTTTAAATAATTTTATTTTCATGAAATCTAATTAGAAATGTAGTTTTAAAATTTTTCGGTCGATTATTTTTAAAATTATACCAAAAAAACGTTTTTCTTAAAAATCACACAAAAACTGCAGAAACTTTTTTATTTTTTTATAAAAAAATGTAAATTTTGTTTAAATAATATTATTTTCATGAAATCTAATTAGAAATGTAGTTTTAAAATTTTTCGGACGATTACTTTAAAAATTATATCAAAAAAACGTTATTTTTTAGAAATAATGCGTTTTTCTTAAAAATCAAACAAAAACTGCTGCAACTTTTTTATTTCTTTATAAAAAAATGTAAATTTTGTTTAAATAATTTTATTTTCATGAAATCTAATTAGAAATGTAGTTTTAAAATTTTTCGGTCGATTATTTTTAAAATTATACCAAAAAAACGTTTTTCTTATAAATCACACAAAAACTGCAGAAACTTTTTTATTTCTTTATAAAAAAATGTAAATTTTGTTTAAATAATTTTATTTTCATGAAATCTAATTAGAAATGTAGTTTTAAAATTTTTCGGACGATTACTTTAAAAATTATATCAAAAAAACGTTATTTTTTAGAAATAATGCGTTTTTCTTAAAAATCAAAAAAAAACTGCTGTAACTTTTTTATTTCTTTATAAAAAAATGTAAATTTTGTTTAAATAATTTTATTTTCATGAAATCTAATTAGAAATGTAGTTTTAAAATTTTTCGGTCGATTATTTTTAAAATTATACCAAAAAAACGTTTTTCTTAAAAATCACACAAAAACTGCAGAAACTTTTTTATTTCTTTATAAAAAAATGTAAATTTTGTTTAAATAATTTTATTTTCATGAAATCTAATTAGAAATGTAGTTTAAAATTTTTCGGACGATTACTTTTAAAATTATATCAAAAAAACGTTATTTTTTAGAAATAATGCGTTTTTCTTAAAAATCAAACAAAAACTGCTGTAACTTTTTTATTTCTTTATAAAAAAATGTAAATTTTGTTTAAATAATTTTATTTTCATGAAATCTAATTGGAAATGTAGTTTTAAAATTTTTCGGTCGATTATTTTTAAAATTATACCAAAAAAACGTTTTTCTTAAAAATCACTCAAAAACTGCAGAAACTTTTTTATTTCTTTATAAAAAAATGTAAATTTTGTTTAAATAATATTATTTTCATGAAATCTAATTAGAAATGTAGTTTTAAAATTTTTCGGACGATTACTTTTAAAATTATATCAAAAAAACGTTATTTTTTAGAAATAATGCGTTTTTCTTAAAAATCAAACAAAAACTGCTGTAACTTTTTTATTTCTTTATAAAAAAATGTAAATTTTGTTTAAATGATTTTATTTTCATGAAATCTAATTAGAAATGTAGCTTTAAAATTTTTCGGTCGATTATTTTTAAAATTATACCAAAAAAACGTTTTTCTTAAAAATCACACAAAAACTGCAGAAACTTTTTTATTTCTTTATAAAAAAATGTAAATTTTGTTTAAATAATATTATTTTCATGAAATCTAATTAGAAATGTAGTTTTAAAATTTTTCGGACGATTACTTTTAAAATTATATCAAAAAAACGTAATTTTTTAGAAATAATGCGTTTTTCTTAAAAATCAAACAAAAACTGCTGTAACTTTTTTATTTCTTTATAAAAAAATGTAAATTTTGTTTAAATAATATTATTTTCATGAAATCTAATTAGAAATGTAGTTTTAAAATTTTTCGGACGATTACTTTTAAAATTATATCAAAAAAACGTTATTTTTTAGAAATAATGCGTTTTTCTTAAAAATCAAACAAAAACTGCTGTAACTTTTTTATTTCTTTATAAAAAAATGTAAATTTTGTTTAAATAATTTTATTTTCATGAAATCTAATTAGAAATGTAGTTTTAAAATTTTTCGGTCGATTATTTTTAAAATTATACCAAAAAAACGTTTTTCTTAAAAATCACACAAAAACTGCAGAAACTTTTTTATTTCTTTATAAAAAAATGTAAATTTTGTTTAAATAATATTATTTTCATGAAATCTAATTAGAAATGTAGTTTTAAAATTTTTCGGACGATTACTTTTAAAATTATATCAAAAAAACGTTATTTTTTAGAAATAATGCGTTTTTCTTAAAAATCAAACAAAAACTGCTGTAACTTTTTTATTTCTTTATAAAAAAATGTAAATTTTGTTTAAATAATTTTATTTTCATGAAATCTAATTAGAAATGTAGTTTTAAAATTTTTCGGTCGATTATTTTTAAAATTATACCAAAAAAACGTTTTTCTTAAAAATCAAACTAAAACTGCTGTAACTTTTTTATTTCTTTATAAAAAAATGTAAATTTTGTTTAAATAATATTATTTTCATGAAATCTAATTAGAAATGTAGTTTTAAAATTTTTCGGACGATTACTTTTAAAATTATATCAAAAAAACGTTATTTTTTAGAAATAATGCGTTTTTCTTAAAAATCAAACATAAACTGCTGTAACTTTTTTATTTCTTTATAAAAAAATGTAAATTTTGTTTAAATAATTTTATTTTCATGAAATCTAATTAGAAATGTAGTTTTAAAATTTTTCGGTCGATTATTTTTAAAATTATACCAAAAAAACATTTTTCTTAAAAATCAAACTAAAACTGCTGTAACTTTTTTATTTCTTTATAAAAAAATGTAAATTTTTTTAAAATAATATTATTTTCATGAAATCTAATTAGAAATGTAGTTTTAAAATTTTTCGGACGATTACTTTTAAAATTATATCAAAAAAACGTTATTTTTTAGAAATAATGCGTTTTTCTTAAAAATCAATCAAAAACTGCTGTAACTTTTTTATTTCTTTATAAAAAAATGTAAATTTTGTTTAAATAATTTTATTTTCATGAAATCTAATTAGAAATGTAGTTTTAAAATTTTTCGGTCGATTATTTTTAAAATTATACCAAAAAAACGTTTTTCTTAAAAATCAAACTAAAACTGCTGTAACTTTTTTATTTCTTTATAAAAAAATGTAAATTTTGTTTAAATAATATTATTTTTATGAAATCTAATTAGAAATGTAGTTTTAAAATTTTTCGGACGATTACTTTTAAAATTATATCAAAAAAACGTTATTTTTTAGAAATAATGCGTTTTTCTTAAAAATCAAACAAAAACTGCTGTAACTTTTTTATTTCTTTATAAAAATATGTAAATTTTGTTTAAATAATTTTATTTTCATGAAATCTAATTAGAAATGTAGTTTTAAAATTTTTCGGTCGATTATTTTTAAAATTATACCAAAAAAACGTTTTTCTTAAAAATCAAACTAAAACTGCTGTAACTTTTTTATTTCTTTATAAAAAAATGTAAATTTTGTTTAAATAATATTATTTTCATGAAATCTAATTAGAAATGTAGTTTTAAAATTTTTCGGACGATTACTTTTAAAATTATATCAAAAAAACGTTATTTTTTAGAAATAATGCGTTTTTCTTAAAAATCAAACAAAAACTGCTGTAACTTTTTTATTTCTTTATAAAAAAATGTAAATTTTGTTTAAATAATTTTATTTTCATGAAATCTAATTAGAAATGTAGTTTTAAAATTTTTCGGTCGATTATTTTTAAAATTATACCAAAAAAACGTTTTTCTTAAAAATCAAACTAAAACCGCTGTAACTTTTTTATTTCTTTATAAAAAAATGTAAATTTTGTTTAAATAATATTATTTTCATGAAATCTAATTAGAAATGTAGTTTTAAAATTTTTCGGGCGATTACTTTTAAAATTATATCAAAAAAACGTTATTTTTTAGAAATAATGCGTTTTTCTTAAAAATCAAACAAAAACTGCTGTAACTTTTTTATTTCTTTATAAAAAAATGTAAATTTTGTTTAAATAATTTTATTTTCATGAAATCTTATTAGAAATGTAGTTTTAAAATTTTTCGGTTGATTATTTTTAAAATTATACCAAAAAAACGTTTTTCTTAAAAATCAAACTAAAACTGCTGTTACTTTTTTATTTCTTTATAAAAAAATGTAAATTTTGTTTAAATAATATTATTTTCATGAAATCTAATTAGAAATGTAGTTTTAAAATTTTTCGGACGATTACTTTTAAAATTATATCAAAAAAACGTTATTTTTTAGAAATAATGCGTTTTTCTTAAAAATCAAACAAAAACTGCTGTAACTTTTTTATTTCTTTATAAAAAAATGTAAATTTTGTTTAAATAATTTTATTTTCATGAAATCTAATTAGAAATGTAGTTTTAAAATTTTTCGGTCAATTATTTTTAAAATTATACCAAAAAAACGTTTTTCTTAAAAATCACACAAAAACTGCAGAAACTTTTTTATTTCTTTATAAAAAAATGTAAATTTTGTTTAAATAATTTTATTTTCATGAAATCTAATTAGAAATGTAGTTTTAAAATTTTTCGGTCGATTATTTTTAAAATTATACCAAAAAAACGTTTTTCTTAAAAATCACACAAAAACTGCAGAAACTTTTTTATTTCTTTATATAAAAATGTAAATTTTGTTTAAATAATTTTATTTTCATGAAATCTAATTAGAAATGTAGTTTTAAAATTTTTCGGTCGATTATTTTTAAAATTATACCAAAAAAACGTTTTTCTTAAAAATCACACAAAAACTGCAGAAACTTTTTTATTTCTTTATAAAAAAATGTAAATTTTGTTTAAATAATTTTATTTTCATGAAATCTAATTAGAAATGTAGTTTTAAAATTTTTCGGACGATTACTTTTAAAATTATATCAAAAAAACGTTATTTTTTAGAAATAATGCGTTTTTCTTAAAAATCAAACAAAAACTGCTGTAACTTTTTTATTTCTTTATAAAAAAATGTAAATTTTGTTTAAATAATTTTATTTTCATGAAATCTAATTAGAAATGTAGTTTTAAAATTTTTCGGTCGATTATTTTTAAAATTATACCAAAAAAACGTTTTTCTTAAAAATCAAACTAAAACTGCTGTAACTTTTTTATTTCTTTATAAAAAAATGTAAATTTTGTTTAAATAATTTTATTTTCATGAAATCTAATTAGAAATGTAGTTTTAAAATTTTTCGGTCGATTATTTTTAAAATTATACCAAAAAAACGTTTTTCTAAAATATCAAACTAAAACTGCTGTAACTTTTTTATTTCTTTATAAAAAAATGTAAATTTTGTTTAAATAATATTATTTTCATGAAATCCAATTAGAAATGTAGTTTTAAAATTTTTCGGAAGATTACTTTTAAAATTATATCAAAAAAACGTTATTTTTTAGAAATAATGCGTTTTTCTTAAAAATCAAACAAAAACTGCTGTAACTTTTTTATTTCTTTATAAAAAAATGTAAATTTTGTTTAAATAATTTTATTTTCATGAAATCTAATTAGAAATGTAGTTTTAAAATTTTTCGGTCGATTATTTTTAAAATTATACCAAAAAAACGTTTTTCTTAAAAATCAAACAAAAACTGCTGTAACTTTTTTATTTCTTTATAAAAAAATGTAAATTTTGTTTAAATAATTTTATTTTCATGAAATCTAATTAGAAATGTAGTTTTAAAATTTTTCGGTCGATTATTTTTAAAATTATACCAAAAAAACGTTTTTCTTAAAAATCAAACTAAAACTGCTGTAACTTTTTTATTTCTTTATAAAAAAATGTAAATTTTGTTTAAATAATATTATTTTCATGAAATCTAATTAGAAATGTAGTTTTAAAATTTTTCGGACGATTACTTTTAAAATTATATCAAAAAAACGTTATTTTTTAGAAATAATGCGTTTTTCTTAAAAATCAAACAAAAACTGCTGTAACTTTTTTATTTCTTTATAAAAAAATGTAAATTTTGATTAAATAATTTTATTTTTATGAAATCTAATTAGAAATGTAGTTTTAAAATTTTTCGGTCGATTATTTTTAAAATTATACCAAAAAAACGTTTTTCTTAAAAATCACACAAAAACTGCAGAAACTTTTTTATTTCTTTATATAAAAATGTAAATTTTGTTTAAATAATTTTATTTTCATGAAATCTAATTAGAAATGTAGTTTTAAAATTTTTCGGACGATTACTTTTAAAATTATATCAAAAAAACGTTATTTTTTAGAAATAATGCGTTTTTCTTAAAAATCAAACAAAAACTGCTGTAACTTTTTTATTTCTTTATAAAAAAATGTAAATTTTGTTTAAATAATTTTATTTTCATGAAATCTAATTAGAAATGTAGTTTTAAAATTTTTCGGTCGATTATTTTTAAAATTATACCAAAAAAACGTTTTTCTTAAAAATCACACAAAAACTGCAGAAACTTTTTTATTTCTTTATAAAAAAATGTAAATTTTGTTTAAATAATTTTATTTTCATGAAATCTAATTAGAAATGTAGTTTTAAAATTTTTCGGTCGATTATTTTTAAAATTATACCAAAAAAACGTTTTTCTTAAAAATCAAACTAAAACTGCTGTAACTTTTTTATTTCTTTATAAAAAAATGTAAATTTTGTTTAAATAATATTATTTTCATGAAATCTAATTAGAAATGTAGTTTTAAAATTTTTCGGACGATTACTTTTAAAATTATATCAAAAAAACGTTATTTTTTAGAAATAATGCGTTTTTCTTAAAAATCAAACAAAAACTGCTGTAACTTTTTTATTTCTTTATAAAAAAATGTAAATTTTGTTTAAATAATTTTATTTTCATGAAATCTAATTAGAAATGTAGTTTTAAAATTTTTCGGTCGATTATTTTTAAAATTATACCAAAAAAACGTTTTTCTTAAAAATCACACAAAAACTGCAGAAACTTTTTTATTTCTTTATAAAAAAATGTAAATTTTGTTTAAATAATTTTATTTTCATGAAATCTAATTAGAAATGTAGTTTTAAAATTTTTCGGACGATTACTTTTAAAATTATATCAAAAAAACGTTATTTTTTAGAAATAATGCGTTTTTCTTAAAAATCAAACAAAAACTGCTGTAACTTTTTTATTTCTTTATAAAAAAATGTAAATTTTGTTTAAATAATTTTATTTTCATGAAATCTAATTAGAAATGTAGTTTTAAAATTTTTCGGTCGATTATTTTTAAAATTATACCAAAAAAACGTTTTTCTTAAAAATCAAACTAAAACTGCTGTAACTTTTTTATTTCTTTATAAAAAAATGTAAATTTTGTTTAAATAATATTATTTTCATGAAATCTAATTAGAAATGTAGTTTTAAAATTTTTCGGACGATTACTTTTAAAATTATATCAAAAAAACGTTATTTTTTAGAAATAATGCGTTTTTCTTAAAAATCAAACAAAAACTGCTGTAACTTTTTTATTTCTTTATAAAAAAATGTAAATTTTGTTTAAATAATTTTATTTTCATGAAATCTAATTAGAAATGTAGTTTTAAAATTTTTCGGTCGATTATTTTTAAAATTATACCAAAAAAACGTTTTTCTTAAAAATCACACAAAAACTGCAGAAACTTTTTTATTTCTTTATAAAAAAATGTAAATTTTGTTTAAATAATTTTATTTTCATGAAATCTAATTAGAAATGTAGTTTTAAAATTTTTCGGACGATTACTTTTAAAATTATATCAAAAAAACGTTATTTTTTAGAAATAATGCGTTTTTCTTAAAAATCAAACAAAAACTGCTGTAACTTTTTTATTTCTTTATAAAAAAATGTAAATTTTGTTTAAATAATTTTATTTTCATGAAATCTAATTAGAAATGTAGTTTTAAAATTTTTCGGTCGATTATTTTTAAAATTATACCAAAAAAACGTTTTTCTTAAAAATCAAACTAAAACTGCTGTAACTTTTTTATTTCTTTATAAAAAAATGTAAATTTTGTTTAAATAATATTATTTTCATGAAATCTAATTAGAAATGTAGTTTTAAAATTTTTCGGACGATTACTTTTAAAATTATATCAAAAAAACGTTATTTTTTAGAAATAATGCGTTTTTCTTAAAAATCAAACAAAAACTGCTGTAACTTTTTTATTTCTTTATAAAAAAATGTAAATTTTGTTTAAATAATTTTATTTTCATGAAATCTAATTAGAAATGTAGTTTTAAAATTTTTCGGTCGATTATTTTTAAAATTATACCAAAAAAACGTTTTTCTTAAAAATCACACAAAAACTGCAGAAACTTTTTTATTTCTTTATAAAAAAATGTAAATTTTGTTTAAATAATTTTATTTTCATGAAATCTAATTAGAAATGTAGTTTTAAAATTTTTCGGACGATTACTTTTAAAATTATATCAAAAAAACGTTATTTTTTAGAAATAATGCGTTTTTCTTAAAAATCAAACAAAAACTGCTGTAACTTTTTTATTTCTTTATAAAAAAATGTAAATTTTGTTTAAATAATTTTATTTTCATGAAATCTAATTGGAAATGTAGTTTTAAAATTTTTCGGTCGATTATTTTTAAAATTATACCAAAAAAACGTTTTTCTTAAAAATCACACAAAAACTGCAGAAACTTTTTTATTTCTTTATAAAAAAATGTAAATTTTGTTTAAATAATATTATTTTCATGAAATCTAATTAGAAATGTAGTTTTAAAATTTTTCGGACGATTACTTTTAAAATTATATCAAAAAAACGTTATTTTTTAGAAATAATGCGTTTTTCTTAAAAATCAAACAAAAACTGCTGTAACTTTTTTATTTCTTTATAAAAAAATGTAAATTTTGTTTAAATAATTTTATTTTCATGAAATCTAATTAGAAATGTAGTTTTAAAATTTTTCGGTCGATTATTTTTAAAATTATACCAAAAAAACGTTTTTCTTAACAATCAAACTAAAACTGCTGTAACTTTTTTATTTCTTTATAAAAAAATGTAAATTTTGTTTAAATAATATTATTTTCATGAAATCTAATTAGAAATGTAGTTTTAAAATTTTTCGGACGATTACTTTTAAAATTATATCAAAAAAACGTTATTTTTTAGAAATAATGCGTTTTTCTTAAAAATCAAACATAAACTGCTGTAACTTTTTTATTTCTTTATAAAAAAATGTAAATTTTGTTTAAATAATTTTATTTTCATGAAATCTAATTAGAAATGTAGTTTTAAAATTTTTCGGTCGATTATTTTTAAAATTATACCAAAAAAACGTTTTTCTTAAAAATCAAACTAAAACTGCTGTAACTTTTTTATTTCTTTATAAAAAAATGTAAATTTTTTTAAAATAATATTATTTTCATGAAATCTAATTAGAAATGTAGTTTTAAAATTTTTCGGACGATTACTTTTAAAATTATATCAAAAAAACGTTATTTTTTAGAAATAATGCGTTTTTCTTAAAAATCAAACAAAAACTGCTGTAACTTTTTTATTTCTTTATAAAAAAATGTAAATTTTGTTTAAATATTTTTATTTTCATGAAATCTAATTAGAAATGTAGTTTTAAAATTTTTCGGTCGATTATTTTTAAAATTATACCAAAAAAACGTTTTTCTTAAAAATCAAACTAAAACTGCTGTAACTTTTTTATTTCTTTATAAAAAAATGTAAATTTTGTTTAAATAATATTATTTTTATGAAATCTAATTAGAAATGTAGTTTTAAAATTTTTCGGACGATTACTTTTAAAATTATATCAAAAAAACGTTATTTTTTAGAAATAATGCGTTTTTCTTAAAAATCAAACAAAAACTGCTGTAACTTTTTTATTTCTTTATAAAAATATGTAAATTTTGTTTAAATAATTTTATTTTCATGAAATCTAATTAGAAATGTAGTTTTAAAATTTTTCGGTCGATTATTTTTAAAATTATACCAAAAAAACGTTTTTCTTAAAAATCAAACTAAAACTGCTGTAACTTTTTTATTTCTTTATAAAAAAATGTAAATTTTGTTTAAATAATATTATTTTTATGAAATCTAATTAGAAATGTAGTTTTAAAATTTTTCGGACGATTACTTTTAAAATTATATCAAAAAAACGTTATTTTTTAGAAATAATGCGTTTTTCTTAAAAATCAAACAAAAACTGCTGTAACTTTTTTATTTCTTTATAAAAAAATGTAAATTTTGTTTAAATAATTTTATTTTCATGAAATCTAATTAGAAATGTAGTTTTAAAATTTTTCGGTCGATTATTTTTAAAATTATACCAAAAAAACGTTTTTCTTAAAAATCAAACTAAAACCGCTGTAACTTTTTTATTTCTTTATAAAAAAATGTAAATTTTGTTTAAATAATATTATTTTCATGAAATCTAATTAGAAATGTAGTTTTAAAATTTTTCGGACGATTACTTTTAAAATTATATCAAAAAAACGTTATTTTTTAGAAATAATGCGTTTTTCTTAAAAATCAAACAAAAACTGCTGTAACTTTTTTATTTCTTTATAAAAAAATGTAAATTTTGTTTAAATAATTTTATTTTCATGAAATCTTATTAGAAATGTAGTTTTAAAATTTTTCGGTCGATTATTTTTAAAATTATACCAAAAAAACGTTTTTCTTAAAAATCAAACTAAAACTGCTGTAACTTTTTTATTTCTTTATAAAAAAATGTAAATTTTGTTTAAATAATATTATTTTCATGAAATCTAATTAGAAATGTAGTTTTAAAATTTTTCGGACGATTACTTTTAAAATTATATCAAAAAAACGTTATTTTTTAGAAATAATGCGTTTTTCTTAAAAATCAAACAAAAACTGCTGTAACTTTTTTATTTCTTTATAAAAAAATGTAAATTTTGTTTAAATAATTTTATTTTCATGAAATCTAATTAGAAATGTAGTTTTAAAATTTTTCGGTCAATTATTTTTAAAATTATACCAAAAAAACGTTTTTCTTAAAAATCACACAAAAACTGCAGAAACTTTTTTATTTCTTTATAAAAAAATGTAAATTTTGTTTAAATAATTTTATTTTCATGAAATCTAATTAGAAATGTAGTTTTAAAATTTTTCGGTCGATTATTTTTAAAATTATACCAAAAAAACGTTTTTCTTAAAAATCACACAAAAACTGCAGAAACTTTTTTATTTCTTTATATAAAAATGTAAATTTTGTTTAAATAATTTTATTTTCATGAAATCTAATTAGAAATGTAGTTTTAAAATTTTTCGGTCGATTATTTTTAAAATTATACCAAAAAAACGTTTTTCTTAAAAATCACACAAAAACTGCAGAAACTTTTTTATTTCTTTATAAAAAAATGTAAATTTTGTTTAAATAATTTTATTTTCATGAAATCTAATTAGAAATGTAGTTTTAAAATTTTTCGGACGATTACTTTTAAAATTATATCAAAAAAACGTTATTTTTTAGAAATAATGCGTTTTTCTTAAAAATCAAACAAAAACTGCTGTAACTTTTTTATTTCTTTATAAAAAAATGTAGATTTTGTTTAAATAATTTTATTTTCATGAAATCTAATTAGAAATGTAGTTTTAAAATTTTTCGGTCGATTATTTTTAAAATTATACCAAAAAAACGTTTTTCTTAAAAATCAAACTAAAACTGCTGTAACTTTTTTATTTCTTTATAAAAAAATGTAAATTTTGTTTAAATAATTTTATTTTCATGAAATCTAATTAGAAATGTAGTTTTAAAATTTTTCGGTCGATTATTTTTAAAATTATACCAAAAAAACGTTTTTCTAAAATATCAAACTAAAACTGCTGTAACTTTTTTATTTCTTTATAAAAAAATGTAAATTTTGTTTAAATAATATTATTTTCATGAAATCCAATTAGAAATGTAGTTTTAAAATTTTTCGGAAGATTACTTTTAAAATTATATCAAAAAAACGTTATTTTTTAGAAATAATGCGTTTTTCTTAAAAATCAAACAAAAACTGCTGTAACTTTTTTATTTCTTTATAAAAAAATGTAAATTTTGTTTAAATAATTTTATTTTCATGAAATCTAATTAGAAATGTAGTTTTAAAATTTTTCGGTCGAATATTTTTAAAATTATACCAAAAAAACGTTTTTCTTAAAAATCAAACAAAAACTGCTGTAACTTTTTTATTTCTTTA
Source organism: Stenus bimaculatus (assembly GCA_963971135.1). NCBI lineage: Eukaryota > Metazoa > Arthropoda > Insecta > Coleoptera > Staphylinidae > Stenus > Stenus bimaculatus. The sequence continues at coordinate 95,529 of CAXARA010001544.1, forward strand.
TAAAAAAATGTAAATTTTGTTTAAATAATTTTATTTTCATGAAATCTAATTAGAAATGTAGTTTTAAAATTTTTCGGTCGATTATTTTTAAAATTATACCAAAAAAACGTTTTTCTTAAAAATCAAACTAAAACTGCTGTAACTTTTTTATTTCTTTATAAAAAAATGTAAATTTTGTTTAAATAATATTATTTTCATGAAATCTAATTAGAAATGTAGTTTTAAAATTTTTCGGACGATTACTTTTAAAATTATATCAAAAAAACGTTATTTTTTAGAAATAATGCGTTTTTCTTAAAAATCAAACAAAAACTGCTGTAACTTTTTTATTTCTTTATAAAAAAATGTAAATTTTGTTTAAATAATTTTATTTTTATGAAATCTAATTAGAAATGTAGTTTTAAAATTTTTCGGTCGATTATTTTTAAAATTATACCAAAAAAACGTTTTTCTTAAAAATCACACAAAAACTGCAGAAACTTTTTTATTTCTTTATATAAAAATGTAAATTTTGTTTAAATAATTTTATTTTCATGAAATCTAATTAGAAATGTAGTTTTAAAATTTTTCGGACGATTACTTTTAAAATTATATCAAAAAAACGTTATTTTTTAGAAATAATGCGTTTTTCTTAAAAATCAAACAAAAACTGCTGTAACTTTTTTATTTCTTTATAAAAAAATGTAAATTTTGTTTAAATAATTTTATTTTCATGAAATCTAATTAGAAATGTAGTTTTAAAATTTTTCGGTCGATTATTTTTAAAATTATACCAAAAAAACGTTTTTCTTAAAAATCACACAAAAACTGCAGAAACTTTTTTATTTCTTTATAAAAAAATGTAAATTTTGTTTAAATAATTTTATTTTCATGAAATCTAATTAGAAATGTAGTTTTAAAATTTTTCGGTCGATTATTTTTAAAATTATACCAAAAAAACGTTTTTCTTAAAAATCAAACTAAAACTGCTGTAACTTTTTTATTTCTTTATAAAAAAATGTAAATTTTGTTTAAATAATATTATTTTCATGAAATCTAATTAGAAATGTAGTTTTAAAATTTTTCGGACGATTACTTTTAAAATTATATCAAAAAAACGTTATTTTTTAGAAATAATGCGTTTTTCTTAAAAATCAAACAAAAACTGCTGTAACTTTTTTATTTCTTTATAAAAAAATGTAAATTTTGTTTAAATAATTTTATTTTCATGAAATCTAATTAGAAATGTAGTTTTAAAATTTTTCGGTCGATTATTTTTAAAATTATACCAAAAAAACGTTTTTCTTAAAAATCACACAAAAACTGCAGAAACTTTTTTATTTCTTTATAAAAAAATGTAAATTTTGTTTAAATAATTTTATTTTCATGAAATCTAATTAGAAATGTAGTTTTAAAATTTTTCGGACGATTACTTTTAAAATTATATCAAAAAAACGTTATTTTTTAGAAATAATGCGTTTTTCTTAAAAATCAAACAAAAACTGCTGTAACTTTTTTATTTCTTTATAAAAAAATGTAAATTTTGTTTAAATAATTTTATTTTCATGAAATCTAATTAGAAATGTAGTTTTAAAATTTTTCGGTCGATTATTTTTAAAATTATACCAAAAAAACGTTTTTCTTAAAAATCAAACTAAAACTGCTGTAACTTTTTTATTTCTTTATAAAAAAATGTAAATTTTGTTTAAATAATATTATTTTCATGAAATCTAATTAGAAATGTAGTTTTAAAATTTTTCGGACGATTACTTTTAAAATTATATCAAAAAAACGTTATTTTTTAGAAATAATGCGTTTTTCTTAAAAATCAAACAAAAACTGCTGTAACTTTTTTATTTCTTTATAAAAAAATGTAAATTTTGTTTAAATAATTTTATTTTCATGAAATCTAATTAGAAATGTAGTTTTAAAATTTTTCGGTCGATTATTTTTAAAATTATACCAAAAAAACGTTTTTCTTAAAAATCACACAAAAACTGCAGAAACTTTTTTATTTCTTTATAAAAAAATGTAAATTTTGTTTAAATAATTTTATTTTCATGAAATCTAATTAGAAATGTAGTTTTAAAATTTTTCGGACGATTACTTTTAAAATTTATATCAAAAAAACGTTATTTTTTAGAAATAATGCGTTTTTCTTAAAAATCAAACAAAAACTGCTGTAACTTTTTTATTTCTTTATAAAAAAATGTAAATTTTGTTTAAATAATTTTATTTTCATGAAATCTAATTAGAAATGTAGTTTTAAAATTTTTCGGTCGATTATTTTTAAAATTATACCAAAAAAACGTTTTTCTTAAAAATCAAACTAAAACTGCTGTAACTTTTTTATTTCTTTATAAAAAAATGTAAATTTTGTTTAAATAATATTATTTTCATGAAATCTAATTAGAAATGTAGTTTTAAAATTTTTCGGACGATTACTTTTAAAATTATATCAAAAAAACGTTATTTTTTAGAAATAATGCGTTTTTCTTAAAAATCAAACAAAAACTGCTGTAACTTTTTTATTTCTTTATAAAAAAATGTAAATTTTGTTTAAATAATTTTATTTTCATGAAATCTAATTAGAAATGTAGTTTTAAAATTTTTCGGTCGATTATTTTTAAAATTATACCAAAAAAACGTTTTTCTTAAAAATCACACAAAAACTGCAGAAACTTTTTTATTTCTTTATAAAAAAATGTAAATTTTGTTTAAATAATTTTATTTTCATGAAATCTAATTAGAAATGTAGTTTTAAAATTTTTCGGACGATTACTTTTAAAATTATATCAAAAAAACGTTATTTTTTAGAAATAATGCGTTTTTCTTAAAAATCAAACAAAAACTGCTGTAACTTTTTTATTTCTTTATAAAAAAATGTAAATTTTGTTTAAATAATTTTATTTTCATGAAATCTAATTGGAAATGTAGTTTTAAAATTTTTCGGTCGATTATTTTTAAAATTATACCAAAAAAACGTTTTTCTTAAAAATCACACAAAAACTGCAGAAACTTTTTTATTTCTTTATAAAAAAATGTAAATTTTGTTTAAATAATATTATTTTCATGAAATCTAATTAGAAATGTAGTTTTAAAATTTTTCGGACGATTACTTTTAAAATTATATCAAAAAAACGTTATTTTTTAGAAATAATGCGTTTTTCTTAAAAATCAAACAAAAACTGCTGTAACTTTTTTATTTCTTTATAAAAAAATGTAAATTTTGTTTAAATAATTTTATTTTCATGAAATCTAATTAGAAATGTAGTTTTAAAATTTTTCGGTCGATTATTTTTAAAATTATACCAAAAAAACGTTTTTCTTAACAATCAAACTAAAACTGCTGTAACTTTTTTATTTCTTTATAAAAAAATGTAAATTTTGTTTAAATAATATTATTTTCATGAAATCTAATTAGAAATGTAGTTTTAAAATTTTTCGGACGATTACTTTTAAAATTATATCAAAAAAACGTTATTTTTTAGAAATAATGCGTTTTTCTTAAAAATCAAACAAAAACTGCTGTAACTTTTTTATTTCTTTATAAAAAAATGTAAATTTTGTTTAAATAATTTTATTTTCATGAAATCTAATTAGAAATGTAGTTTTAAAATTTTTCGGTCGATTATTTTTAAAATTATACCAAAAAAACGTTTTTTTTAAAAATCACACAAAAACTGCAGAAACTTTTTTATTTCTTTATAAAAGAATGTAAATTTTGTTTAAATAATATTATTTTCATGAAATCTAATTAGAAATGTAGTTTTAAAATTTTTCGGACGATTACTTTTAAAATTATATCAAAAAAACGTTATTTTTTAGAAATAATGCGTTTTTCTTAAAAATCAAACAAAAACTGCTGTAACTTTTTTATTTCTTTATAAAAAAATGTAAATTTTGTTTAAATAATTTTATTTTCATGAAATCTAATTAGAAATGTAGTTTTAAAATTTTTCGGTCGATTATTTTTAAAATTATACCAAAAAAACGTTTTTCTTAAAAATCACACAAAAACTGCAGAAACTTTTTTATTTCTTTATAAAAAAATGTAAATTTTGTTTAAATAATATTATTTTCATAAAATCTAATTAGAAATGTAGTTTTAAAATTTTTCGGACGATTACTTTTAAAATTATATCAAAAAAACGTTATTTTTTAGAAATAATGCGTTTTTCTTAAAAATCAAACAAAAACTGCTGTAACTTTTATATTTCTTTATAAAAAAATGTAAATTTTGTTTAAATAATATTATTTTTATGAAATCTAATTAGAAATGTAGTTTTAAAATTTTTCGGACGATTACTTTTAAAATTATATCAAAAAAACGTTATTTTTTAGAAATAATGCGTTTTTCTTAAAAATCAAACAAAAACTGCTGTAACTTTTTTATTTCTTTATAAAAAAATGTAAATTTTGTTTAAATAATTTTATTTTCATGAAATCTAATTAGAAATGTAGTTTTAAAATTTTTCGGTCGATTATTTTTAAAATTATACCAAAAAAACGTTTTTCTTAAAAATCACACAAAAACTGCAGAAACTTTTTTATTTCTTTATAAAAAAATGTAAATTTTGTTTAAATAATATTATTTTCATGAAATCTAATTAGAAATGTAGTTTTAAAATTTTTCGGACGATTACTTTTAAAATTATATCAAAAAAACGTTATTTTTTAGAAATAATGCGTTTTTCTTAAAAATCAAACAAAAACTGCTGTAACTTTTTTATTTCTTTATAAAAAAATGTAAATTTTGTTTAAATAATTTTATTTTCATGAAATCTAATTAGAAATGTAGTTTTAAAATTTTTCGGACGATTACTTTTAAAATTATATCAAAAAAACGTTATTTTTTAGAAATAATGCGTTTTTCTTAAAAATCAAACAAAAACTGCTGTAACTTTTTTATTTCTTTATAAAAAAATGTAAATTTTGTTTAAATAAATTTATTTTCATGAAATCTAATTAGAAATGTAGTTTTAAAATTTTTCGGTCGATTATTTTTAAAATTATACCAAAAAAACGTTTTTCTTAAAAATCAAACTAAAACTGCTGTAACTTTTTTATTTCTTTATAAAAAAATGTAAATTTTGTTTAAATAATATTATTTTCATGAAATCTAATTAGAAATGTAGTTTTAAAATTTTTCGGTCGATTATTTTTAAAATTATACCAAAAAAACGTTTTTCTTAAAAATCACACAAAAACTGCAGAAACTTTTTTATTTCTTTATAAAAAAATGTAAATTTTGTTTAAATAATTTTATTTTCATGAAATCTAATTAGAAATGTAGTTTTAAAATTTTTCGGACGATTACTTTTAAAATTATATCAAAAAAACGTTATTTTTTAAAAATAATGCGTTTTTCTTAAAAATCAAACAAAAACTGCTGTAACTTTTTTATTTCTTTATAAAAAAATGTAAATTTTGTTTAAATAATTTTATTTTCATGAAATCTAATTAGAAATGTAGTTTTAAAATTTTTCGGTCGATTATTTTTAAAATTATACCAAAAAAACGTTTTTCTTAAAAATCACACAAAAACTGCAGAAACTTTTTTATTTTTTTATAAAAAAATGTAAATTTTGTTTAAATAATTTTATTTTCATGAAATCTAATTAGAAATGTAGTTTTAAAATTTTTCGGACGATTACTTTTAAAATTATATCAAAAAAACGTTATTTTTTAGAAATAATGCGTTTTTCTTAAAAATCAAACAAAAACTGCTGTAACTTTTTTATTTCTTTATAAAAAAATGTAAATTTTGTTTAAATAATTTTATTTTCATGAAATCTAATTAGAAATGTAGTTTTAAAATTTTTCGGTTGATTATTTTTAAAATTATACCAAAAAAACGTTTTTCTTAAAAATCACACAAAAACTGCAGAAACTTTTTTATTTCTTTATAAAAAAATGTAAATTTTGTTTAAATAATATTATTTTCATGAAATCTAATTAGAAATGTAGTTTTAAAATTTTTCGGACGATTACTTTTAAAATTATATCAAAAAAACGTTATTTTTTAGAAATAATGCGTTTTTCTTAAAAATCAAACAAAAACTGCTGTAATTTTTTTATTTCTTTATAAGAAAATGTAAATTTTGTTTAAATAATATTATTTTCATGAAATCTAATTAGAAATGTAGTTTTAAAATTTTTCGGACGATTACTTTTAAAATTATATCAAAAAAACGTTATTTTTTAGAAATAATGCGTTTTTCTTAAAAATCAAACAAAAACTGCTGTAACTTTTTTATTTCTTTATAAAAAAATGTAAATTTTGTTTAAATAATATTATTTTCATGAAATCTAATTAGAAATGTAGTTTTAAAATTTTTCGGACGATTACTTTTAAAATTATATCAAAAAAACGTTATTTTTTAGAAATAATGCGTTTTTCTTAAAAATCAAACAAAAACTGCTGTAACTTTTTTATTTCTTTATAAAAAAATGTAAATTTTGTTTAAATAATATTATTTTCATGAAATCTAATTAGAAATGTAGTTTTAAAATTTTTCGGTCGATTATTTTTAAAATTATACCAAAAAAACGTTTTTCTTAAAAATCAAACTAAAACTGCTGTAACTTTTTTATTTCTTTATAAAAAAATGTAAATTTTGTTTAAATAATATTATTTTCATGAAATCTAATTAGAAATGTAGTTTTAAAATTTTTCGGACGATTACTTTTAAAATTATATCAAAAAAACGTTATTTTTTAGAAATAATGCGTTTTTCTTAAAAATCAAACAAAAACTGCTGTAACTTTTTTATTTCTTTATAAAAAAATGTAAATTTTGTTTAAATAATTTTATTTTCATGAAATCTAATTAGAAATGTAGTTTTAAAATTTTTCGGTCGATTATTTTTAAAATTATACCAAAAAAACGTTTTTCTTAAAAATCAAACTAAAACTGCTGTAACTTTTTTATTTCTTTATAAAAAAATGTAAATTTTGTTTAAATAATATTATTTTCATGAAATCTAATTAGAAATGTAGTTCTAAAATTTTTCGGACGATTACTTTTAAAATTATATCAAAAAAACGTTATTTTTTAGAAATAATGCGTTTTTCTTAAAAATCAAACAAAAACTGCTGTAACTTTTTTATTTCTTTATAAAAAAATGTAAATTTTGTTTAAATAATTTTATTTTCATGAAATCTAATTAGAAATGTAGTTTTAAAATTTTTCGGTCGATTATTTTTAAAATTATACCAAAAAAACGTTTTTCTTAAAAATCAAACTAAAACTGCTGTAACTTTTTTATTTCTTTATAAAAAAATGTAAATTTTGTTTAAATAATATTATTTTCATGAAATCTAATTAGAAATGTAGTTTTAAAATTTTTCGGACGATTACTTTTAAAATTATATCAAAAAAACGTTATTTTTTAGAAATAATGCGTTTTTCTTAAAAATCAAACAAAAACTGCTGTAACTTTTTTATTTCTTTATAAAAAAATGTAAATTTTGTTTAAATAATATTATTTTCATGAAATCTAATAAGAAATGTAGTTTTAAAATTTTTCGGACGATTACTTTTAAAATTATATCAAAAAAACGTTATTTTTTAGAAATAATGCGTTTTTCTTAAAAATCAAACAAAAACTGCTGTAACTTTTTTATTTCTTTATAAAAAAATGTAAATTTTGTTTAAATAATATTATTTTCATGAAATCTAATTAGAAATGTAGTTTTAAAATTTTTCGGACGATTACTTTTAAATTTATATCAAAAAAACGTTATTTTTTAGAAATAATGCGTTTTTCTTAAAAATCAAACAAAAACTGCTGTAACTTTTTTATTTCTTTATAAAAAAATGTAAATTTTGTTTAAATAATTTTATTTTCATGAAATCTAATTAGAAATGTAGTTTTAAAATTTTTCGGTCGATTATTTTTAAAATTATACCAAAAAAACGTTTTTCTTAAAAATCACACAAAAACTGCAGAAACTTTTTTATTTCTTTATAAAAAAATGTTAATTTTGTTTAAATAATATTATTTTCATGAAATCTAATTAGAAATGTAGTTTTAAAATTTTTCGGACGATTACTTTTAAAATTATATCAAAAAAACGTTATTTTTTAGAAATAATGCGTTTTTCTTAAAAATCAAACAAAAACTGCTGTAACTTTTTTATTTCTTTATAAAAAAATGTAAATTTTGTTTAAATAATTTTATTTTCATGAAATCTAATTAGAAATGTAGTTTTAAAATTTTTCGGTCGATTATTTTTAAAATTATACCAAAAAAACGTTTTTCTTAAAAATCAAACTAAAACTGCTATAACTTTTTTATTTCTTTATAAAAAAATGTAAATTTTGTTTAAATAATATTATTTTCATGAAATCTAATTAGAAATGTAGTTTTAAAATTTTTCGGACGATTACTTTTAAAATTATATCAAAAAAACGTTATTTTTTAGAAATAATGCGTTTTTCTTAAAAATCAAACAAAAACTGCTGTAACTTTTTTATTTCTTTATAAAAAAATGTAAATTTTGTTTAAATAATTTTATTTTCATGAAATCTAATTAGAAATGTAGTTTTAAAATTTTTCGGTCGATTATTTTTAAAATTATACCAAAAAAACGTTTTTCTTAAAAATCACACAAAAACTGCAGAAACTTTTTTATTTCTTTATAAAAAAATGTAAATTTTGTTTAAATAATTTTATTTTCATGAAATCTAATTAGAAATGTAGTTTTAAAATTTTTCGGACGATTACTTTTAAAATTATATCAAAAAAACGTTATTTTTTAGAAATAATGCGTTTTTCTTAAAAATCAAACAAAAACTGCTGTAACTTTTTTATTTCTTAATAAAAAAATGTAAATTTTGTTTAAATAATTTTATTTTCATGAAATCTAATTAGAAATGTAGTTTTAAAATTTTTCGGTCGATTATTTTTAAAATTATACCAAAAAAACGTTTTTCTTAAAAATCAAACTAAAACTGCTGTAATTTTTTTATTTCTTTATAAAAAAATGTAAATTTTGTTTAAATAATATTATTTTCATGAAATCTAATTAGAAATGTAGTTTTAAAATTTTTCGGACGATTACTTTTAAAATTATATCAAAAAAACGTTATTTTTTAGAAATAATGCGTTTTTCTTAAAATCAAACAAAAACTGCTGTAACTTTTTTATTTCTTTATAAAAAAATGTAAATTTTGTTTAAATAATTTTATTTTCATGAAATCTAATTAGAAATGTAGTTTTAAAATTTTTCGGTCGATTATTTTTAAAATTATACCAAAAAAACGTTTTTCTTAAAAATCACACAAAAACTGCAGAAACTTTTTTATTTCTTTATAAAAAAATGTAAATTTTGTTTAAATAATATTATTTTCATGAAATCTAATTAGAAATGTAGTTTTAAAATTTTTCGGACGATTACTTTTAAAATTATATCAAAAAAACGTTATTTTTTAGAAATAATGCGTTTTTCTTAAAAATCAAACAAAAACTCCTGTAACTTTTTTATTTCTTTATAAAAAAATGTAAATTTTGTTTAAATAATTTTATTTTCATGAAATCTAATTAGAAATGTAGTTTTAAAATTTTTCGGTCGATTATTTTTAAAATTATACCAAAAAAACGTTTTTCTTAAAAATCAAACTAAAACTGCTATAACTTTTTTATTTCTTTATAAAAAAATGTAAATTTTGTTTAAATAATATTATTTTCATGAAATCTAATTAGAAATGTAGTTTTAAAATTTTTCGGACGATTACTTTTAAAATTATATCAAAAAAACGTTATTTTTTAGAAATAATGCGTTTTTCTTAAAAATCAAACAAAAACTGCTGTAACTTTTTTATTTCTTTATAAAAAAATGTAAATTTTGTTTAAATAATTTTATTTTCATGAAATCTAATTAGAAATGTAGTTTTAAAATTTTTCGGTCGATTATTTTTAAAATTATACCAAAAAAACGTTTTTCTTAAAAATCACACAAAAACTGCAGAAACTTTTTTATTTCTTTATAAAAAAATGTAAATTTTGTTTAAATAATTTTATTTTCATGAAATCTAATTAGAAATGTAGTTTTAAAATTTTTCGGACGATTACTTTTAAAATTATATCAAAAAAACGTTATTTTTTAGAAATAATGCGTTTTTCTTAAAAATCAAACAAAAACTGCTGTAACTTTTTTATTTCTTAATAAAAAAATGTAAATTTTGTTTAAATAATTTTATTTTCATGAAATCTAATTAGAAATGTAGTTTTAAAATTTTTCGGTCGATTATTTTTAAAATTATACCAAAAAAACGTTTTTCTTAAAAATCAAACTAAAACTGCTGTAATTTTTTTATTTCTTTATAAAAAAATGTAAATTTTGTTTAAATAATATTATTTTCATGAAATCTAATTAGAAATGTAGTTTTAAAATTTTTCGGACGATTACTTTTAAAATTATATCAAAAAAACGTTATTTTTTAGAAATAATGCGTTTTTCTTAAAAATCAAACAAAAACTGCTGTAACTTTTTTATTTCTTTATAAAAAAATGTAAATTTTGTTTAAATAATTTTATTTTCATGAAATCTAATTAGAAATGTAGTTTTAAAATTTTTCGGTCGATTATTTTTAAAATTATACCAAAAAAACGTTTTTCTTAAAAATCACACAAAAACTGCAGAAACTTTTTTATTTCTTTATAAAAAAATGTAAATTTTGTTTAAATAATATTATTTTCATGAAATCTAATTAGAAATGTAGTTTTAAAATTTTTCGGACGATTACTTTTAAAATTATATCAAAAAAACGTTATTTTTTAGAAATAATGCGTTTTTCTTAAAAATCAAACAAAAACTGCTGTAACTTTTTTATTTCTTTATAAAAAAATGTAAATTTTGTTTAAATAATTTTATTTTCATGAAATCTAATTAGAAATGTAGTTTTAAAATTTTTCGGTCGATTATTTTTAAAATTATACCAAAAAAACGTTTTTCTTAAAAATCAAACTAAAACTGCTGTAACTTTTTTATTTCTTTATAAAAAAATGTAAATTTTGTTTAAATAATATTATTTTCATGAAATCTAATTAGAAATGTAGTTTTAAAATTTTTCGGACGATTACTTTTAAAATTATATCAAAAAAACGTTATTTTTTTAGAAATAATGCGTTTTTCTTAAAAATCAAACAAAAACTGCTGTAACTTTTTTATTTCTTTATAAAAAAATGTAAATTTTTTTTAAATAATTTTATTTTCATGAAATCTAATTAGAAATGTAGTTTTAAAATTTTTCGGTCGATTATTTTTAAAATTATACCAAAAAAACGTTTTTCTTAAAAATCAAACTAAAACTGCTGTAACTTTTTTATTTCTTTATAAAAAAATGTAAATTTTGTTTAAATAATATTATTTTCATGAAATCTAATTAGAAATGTAGTTTTAAAATTTTTCGGACGATTACTTTTAAAATTATATCAAAAAAACGTTATTTTTTAGAAATAATGCGTTTTTCTTAAAAATCAAACAAAAACTGCTGTAACTTTTTTATTTCTTTATAAAAAAATGTAAATTTTGTTTAAATAATTTTATTTTCATGAAATCTAATTAGAAATGTAGTTTTAAAATTTTTCGGTCGATTATTTTTAAAATTATACCAAAAAAACGTTTTTCTTAAAAATCACACAAAAACTGCAGAAACTTTTTTATTTCTTTATAAAAAAATGTAAATTTTGTTTAAATAATATTAATTAGAAATGTAGTTTTAAAATTTTTCGGACGATTACTTTTAAAATTATATCAAAAAACGTTATTTTTTAGAAATAATGCGTTTTTCTTAAAAATCAAACAAAAACTGCTGTAACTTTTTTATTTCTTTATAAAAAAATGTAAATTTTGTTTAAATAATTTTATTTTCATGAAATCTAATTAGAAATGTAGTTTTAAAATTTTTCGGTCGATTATTTTTAAAATTATACCAAAAAAACGTTTTTCTTAAAAATCAAACTAAAACTGCTATAACTTTTTTATTTCTTTATAAAAAAATGTAAATTTTGTTTAAATAATATTATTTTCATGAAATCTAATTAGAAATGTAGTTTTAAAATTTTTCGGACGATTACTTTTAAAATTATATCAAAAAAACGTTATTTTTTAGAAATAATGCGTTTTTCTTAAAAATCAAACAAAAACTGCTGTAACTTTTTTATTTCTTTATAAAAAAATGTAAATTTTGTTTAAATAATTTTATTTTCATGAAATCTAATTAGAAATGTAGTTTTAAAATTTTTCGGTCGATTATTTTTAAAATTATACCAAAAAAAAACGTTTTTCTTAAAAATCACACAAAAACTGCAGAAACTTTTTTATTTCTTTATAAAAAAATGTAAATTTTGTTTAAATAATTTTATTTTCAATGAAATCT